>WYDI02028601.1:77922-140812 GCA_009867235.2 Psittacus erithacus
ATCCCTGGCAGTGTTCAAGGCCAGGTTGGACACAGGGGCTTGGAGCAAGCTGCTCCAGTGGAAGGTGTCCCTGCCCCATGGCAGGGGGTTGGGACTGGATGAGCTTTAAGGTCCCTTCCAATACAAACCATGCTGTGATTCTATGATATGATACAATATGACTGCATGAGTCAGTGGAAATGGATGCTCCAGCACATGAGGATGAAAGACGGGACACTGAGTCTCATCCACAGCACAGATTATTTTCCCCACCCCTGTATCTGTTTGGTTGAACTATGGCAATATGGCAGGGAAGACAACTGTCTCTCACAAACAGATGAATAATGGCTGGAGAAAACTGTGCCCCTTTATGTGTGTAATGCAGCCAAAGCCATACAGCATAGTTTCTCGCAAAGCCTGGGTCCCCAGCGTAAGGAAAGCCACATTCTTGTCCCAGCATACATGTGAATTACAGCTTCTACTATGGACCACAGCATTTTGTGTGATTTACATAGAATGATGACAGTTTTTTGGAAAAGGAAAAATACTTCAGTCTTTGCCAATGCAAGTAACTGGCCAGACCATGCTTTGGTTTTATATAGATAAAGAGGAGAGTAAGGCGAGATTCAGCTCCCAAAACATACTTAAACTGGCTTTAAGAGGTAAGGATTTACATGCCTGTTGCATTAGCTGATAAAGAATATCATCGGTTTACACTCACCAGGGAAAACCTCCCTTCCTCTCCACAATTCTCCCTTGGGCTGCAAAACCAGACTACCCACAGGTCAGGGCTCATTCCAGAGCTGGGGCCAGCCCATCATGCCTAGCTGCCGAGGAAGTGGCAATAGATTTTAAAACAGTGCACTTCAAAAGACAGATACCAGTATGCTAAAAATACTCCTTAAAATCAAGGATGTGGAAATCCAAGCAAACTTCCCCTTCTGTTGTGGACAGTGAAGCAGCAGCATGTATTAAAAAACAAACAAACAAAGTGGGGGAAAGAAAAAGAAAAATCCCCAGCAAAATTTGCCAACTGGTTTACTGAGCACAGAGCACCGAGATGCACATTAAAAGGAATGTCATTTCTATATGCTTGAGATCATCTGTATAGAGCAATATATCACAGCTCCTCTGCTTGGATGGGAAGAGTCAGGGCTCTATGAGGAACCAGCAGTAGCCTGCAGGAAAATGCTATCAGTTATGCAATTCCCATCTCTGCATCCGCATACAGCCACTTTACCCGCACGCAGATGAGATTTTGCTCTGTTCTTTTTGAATTTGCATGTCTTCTTTCAAAGGAAAAAGGCAGCCTGTCTGTATTTAAAAGATGTACTAGCTAGTCAGTATGTCAAAAAATGCACACCATTTAATGAAGTATACCTAAGTCTAAATTTAGCAAGTCTAATTTAGCTGCTCAAGTTCAAATACATGGACTCTGATGCACCTACAATACATATGCTCAGATACATGTAAGTGCCAAGGAAAACTTTTAGGGAGGTTGAAAGCTGGGGACTCAGGCTGTATATCTCAATTCTCTTTCTCCTTCCTAGTAACAGCATGTCAAATTGTTAATCAAGATTGTGGTTCTCCAGCTAGTGCTTTTTCCCTGTTGTAACTGCTGTCTAAAATCATGGCTGCATCATATAAACGATACTGCAATGCTTTGCATTATACACTTCTGTTAAGTTATTATCAATACAACTTACATACAGGGCATTAACTATGTAGTATATATTTATTATTCCTCTGTACAGAAATTCTATGGATTTCTTTCACATCAAGAGCATACTACTTGACTATGAACAACCAGGTTTACAAAGGGATTACGCATAGTCTTTCCTCCTCTACCTTAAACCCCCAGTTTTCTTTTAATATCTTAGCAGAAACCTCACAGTCTGTGCAAGTCTCTCACCCCATTAAATAATAGCAAAGATAAAAGAAAAAAGGTAGGTTTCATTTTGCCCGAAAAATATGAAGAACAAGCACTCACTAAAGCTCCAGCACAAAAACCTGTGCTTAACCTTAACAAGACTGAAGTGTGTATCTTAAGTTAAAGCAGATATGGTAGCACTCCAGGTGACTTACACGTGCTTAAATATCATAAAAGTTATGCACAAGCTTAAGTGATTTTTTTTTAATACAGGCTCTGCCACATAGACCTCTGCAAAACCAGAGAGAATTGTCTTCTGGCATCACCTGTACTTTTATCTTGTTGGAGGTAAACACCACTCCTACCTGAGTAGCAGCACAGGTGAGCGCTAGTGAGTACCAGCCCCTTGAGCAGGCAAGTTTGTCCTATTAGCCAAAATTTGCCTGAAATTCCCTATTTTGAACTCAAGACCTCATCTTTCAGGCCACAAAGACCCCCTCCATCAGCATACTGCAAAGGTTTTGTCTGCCTCTTGCATTCTCAGATCCATAAGCCCAGTGAGCTGGTTTGGTCTCCAACACTTAGAAATACTAACAGTAATAAAAATAAATTATAGTAGACTTCAAGCATTGAAAGGTACCACATCTGGATGGTGAGGGGGAGCCAAGTGCTAGCGCACAGGAGCAGCTCAGGTGAGGTTTCCTGATGGACCTGCCATGTGGTACACCGCTAGATAATGCACATCCCTGTGGGGTCTGCTAATCCCAGGTTTGTTGGGCCACCAGCATCATGCCCAGCCACTTGCAAAGGAGGTGAGAGATCCCCAGGAAGCTTCTGATGTTTTCCACTGTGGGCATCTCCAATGGAAGACCACCTAAGACTCACGCTAAAGGCTCAAAACCCTTGCACATGCGCACACACATGAGCACACACACCCCCATGCCAAAGAATGACTCTCACTATCTTGCCCCTGGTCAAGAACAGTAAAAAAAAAAGCAATTATCAGACTTTTGTGCTGTTTTTAAGAACTAAAGGCTGTAAATCAAAGAAGCACTATGCCAGAAACACAGCATCACCAGAATCTGGGGAGCAGGAAGAGAACCAAACCAATAAAGCCCATCTTTCCCTCCCCACCTCCTGCTACCCCATGAATGAAAAGGGAAGAGAGAAGAGTGGTCAGATAATATCAACATCAGACGCCATGGGCAGTCATCAGATTTTCTTTCAGCTGCTTACCAGTGTGGCTCCTTTTATGTACCATTAGCACATTGGGCCCAATGCAAACCATGCCACAGACGTCACATTTCAGTTTACCATTCGGAAGCCGGATTCCTCCCTCGCTTGAGAGCTCCTGGATCTTTCTGTTATCCATCATCTCGTTACTCTCAGTGAGAGGATCTTCAAGGCTGCTTCCTTCATCATGAGCCCTGATCTCATCTTCCTGACACAGGGGCTTCCTGTCAAATTCATCATCACTTTGCATTTCTAGCTTTACTGAATTTGCTGAAATAAAAAAAAATAAAAAAAATAAAAAAAATTAAAAATTAAAAAAATTAAGTCCATGTATGTTCTAAGTTCCCAATCACTAATATAATGATAAATCTCTATTATTATCAATATTAAAGCACAGCCTTAAAGCTCTGACCAACACAAGGGCCTCATGGTGGTGACAGCACCACAATCTCACAGTCTGTTGATGGTGATAGCACCACAAGTTACAGCTGTGTCTAGGCCCTGTTTTGTTGGGGTTTTTTAAGTTCTTAATTTCTACCCCTATTTTACAGCTTAGAAACTAAGGCATGGCGTGATCCAGAGACCTACCAAAAGCTGCAGAGATGCAGCAGGCTGAAGAACTGACCCTCCTGCTTAGCTTGAAACACAGGAGCTCCCTTCCTTTCAAGAAGCCCAAGTCATAAGACCAAAGGACATAGCCACAGCTGCTTTCTCCAGGTCTCTCCTGCCTAGTGCACCAAGATGTAGGGTTTCCAAAGACAGGGTTTCACTGCACCATCGCAACTCATCAAAACAAGTACCCTTTGCAAGCAGGATAATTGAAAACACAGGGACCTAGTGAAGCCAAAGTCAGACAGGCTTCCTGGCAGAGGGGAGACTGGACGAACCTCCAGTGTTTTTTTGCTACCATCTTCTGATTCACACAAACAGGACACTGCCAAGGCAAACAGGTCTGAAGAGAGAGACCTACGCTGCTGCCTTATGTATATTTGCAAGTAAAATAAGCATGCTTGAAGATCTCTCGTATGTGTCCGGGTAGACTGATGGGGTCATCACTGATTTCTGTGATCCTCAGGTCACAGGATAAATCTTCTCTAACTATCAAGAGCTTGTGGGATCAGTATATCTTTACAGAATATGAATGCATTAGGCTTTTTCACATAGCAGCACTGTCATCACTAGAGACCCTCATTTCAATGTCTAAATGGCTGGCTGAAGTGGTCAAAAGGCCTGCCTCAGAGTCACACTCTCCCATCCACAGTCAGCCAGAAGGTAAGCCCACGTGCCTGCTTCCTTAAGCCTTGATCCTGCTGAGGGGTTTAAAAAGGAGGTGATTCAGCCTTCATATCTAAGCTGTCTTTGACCTCTGTACTAAGGCCACTGCAGGAATGCTGGTGACAGCAGTAGACCCAGAGCCTAAATGCTTGCCTCCAAACCCTGGCCAGATGTGCTCCACAGCACAGCCACCAAGGGAATGTCCAGGAACCCGGTGAGTAAATGCATCTGATTGCTGTGAGTTTCAAACAGCAGGCCTGAAGATGTCAAAAGAACACACTCTGCTACTTAGACTTCCTCTTTCATCCTTCTTCCCCAGAATTTACGGTTAAAGAAAACACAAGGTTCAGAGACAGATGTTGATGTTAACTCTACACCATTGCTGCTACCCTAGGCAAAGCATAATGAATAGGGCAGAGGCACCAGAGACCAAAGAACGGTAAGATGCTGCTTTTTAATCATAAAATTGTTGAAATGCATCTTCCACTTTTCATCAAGGCACTAATGGGAGCTAAGGAATGAAAGTACTATTACGGCAAAGCCCATCCAGAGCAAGGACACAGCCAGATCAGATCACAGCAGACTAGTACCAGCACAGGCACCCTCATCCAAACAGTCTGCAACTACAAAATATTCAAGTGCTGCATTTATAGAAGGGAACTGATACTTTTGTTGCCAGAGATACATTTATTGTCTAAAAAAAAGGGGAAAAAAGCACAGACTGTGAGCTTAACCATGACCTGTCCTCAGCTGGCGCCTGGCATGGTGGAAAAGCACAGTGCCCCAGGACAGCTCTCTGCGGCACAGTGCTTACCCTGTATCAACAGCACATGCAGCAAAATACGTGGGTGACAGCAACCTCCTGCACCCAAACCTGGCCATAAAAGAGACACCCTAAACTTTATGTAATTGCACCCACCCACCAAGGACAAGGTACGCTTTTCTTAACAGCTTCTTCTGCAAGGCCACCGCTGCTGCAACAACGGGAGGAAGGCAGAAAAAAGTCAACAGGAAGCTGTTTGCATGGGCAGAATGAGGGGGCCTGACCCACCACAGCAGTGGGAGAAGTAAATTGAGGAAGAGTGGGAGCTCTGGAAGTTCCGCAGGCTGGCAGGGAGAAAGCCAAGGTCCTGGTCCCACTTCCGCATGGAAAGCAGGCACTGGCGATTTATGGACAGCCCACTTTCAGAGCTAAGGAATGGCAGTTCCCTCTAATAATAGCAGCCTTTTGGGGTATTCAGCAAGTCTGAGAATGAAGCCCAAATAAATGGTTTACTGTCTTTGGGAGCAGGATTTAATACACTTGACCACACAAGTAGCTATGGTAGAGCCAGAAATAGTGCCCTGAACTCCTCACCTAAAACTCCAGGTTGCTGCCACATGCCTGTGCACTCTCACTGCACAGTAATGCACTATATAACCCAAAGCTCCTACCAATTGTGTATATTTATACGTACACACAAGAGAGAAAGAAAGCCTTGTATCTTAGGCGTCTTCTTACATATACAGATTTTTTACTCTATTTCTCTGATATGGAATACACTTGACTGCAGTAACTGTTGAGAACCACTGCTTCCCATTCCAGTCTGTGGACCTCTGCCCGCTCAGCACAAATGAAAGCAGGGCTGCAAGAGCTTACAAACCAGAAGATCACTTACTTTATCTCGCCCTAGCATTTCTTTCTGCTAAAGGATGGCTTTCATCCAACAGGCTAAACAGCCAACAAAATGGAGCGAGCCGTTTGCTCCCAGACATGCAGTGCTCCACAACTCCTGCAAACATAGCTCACAAAGCCCAAGTAATTCATCTTGCATCCTTTGCCATATCCCAGCTATTCTGCAGAGTTGTTCTGGCTGTTTACTCTTCTTACTTCCCTCACCTTCACATACACACACACACACACACACAGAGCAGCGCCGTTGCCATTTTCAGAAACCCTCTGCTAGCTCTGTTGCTGTGGGAAGCTTGCCTTCAACTGGGACTAGTTGTAGGTCTCCAAGGAGGGGAGTGTTGGTGCAGCAGGGATCGCCTCAGCTCATTGTGAGGGCTTTGCTAATCAGGTTCTCTCCACTGCCTTACATCATGCTGGTGTATATATCAGCCTTGCATGGTAGCTTGCATACAAACAGGCACTTCAATTGTATATTGTTTGTATTCTCTGTTCTCAGCCAGCCTTTGCAACTACAGTCATTTAGTGGCACTGTCTTTGTTTTCACCTACAGCCACAAACTTTGAGAGCATAATGAACTCTGCTGTTAAGAAGAAAGAAATATTCAAGGGACGTTGATGGCTATCCTGCATCATACACAAGTCTCCACATCAGGTTTCACCCTGGGTTCCCTCGCCTTTCTTGTTCACACGCTTGCTGAACGTGGCAGGCTTTCTCATTCTTTGGCAAAGCAAAGCACAAATAAGTAAATGGAAAATTTTTTTAAAGTATTTGGCACTTGTCCTAAAAATTACAGCAAAAGAGATAGCAGGGATAAACCATAATCCAGCTCACTGCAAAAGCATGAACTTGAAGTTAAATCCTTTCCCTCCAGTTTATACAAGTTCCTTCCACTTTCCCCCAGTCCAGCACAACACCTTGTGGGAAGAAAGAGACAGGCAGTCACAAAAGCTTCTACCTATAAGCACAAAGCTAAGGGCACATGTTCACCAGACCACACAGCAATGTTTCTTTCTTTTTCTTTCCCGCACCCCCCTTTTTTCAGAGCACCAACCAGCTGATCCTAAATCACACTTTATCCTGAATGGTGAAATTGAATACAATTATTGTTAATGTCTCCTAAGTGCTAATTAAACTGCAGTTCTCTGTTAAACAGTATTTTGGCAGGTTTTCAGTACCAAAATATTTCCTTCACCCAAAATTAGTGTAGTTACAAACCAGAAGTTGAAAGATCCACCTAAGAAAACTGTTCCTAGTATTTCATCCTCTGCCATGGAAATCTGTTTCCCTCAAAGGTGAGATCTGGGGGGGTGGGAAATAAAACCCTCTTGTCTTGCTGAGAGACTTGATCCCCAGGTGGGGTATAAACTAAAGCATTGGTCATCTTTTCCTTAAGCAAGCTAGAGTGCAATTCCCTCTCCAGAACAAAATTCCTTCTGTACAGCACACCAAAGAACAAGCAGCAGGATTGTGCCCCTCTGTCTCCTCCACTGTCTGCTGTCCTAGGTCATTGCTTATTTTATCTGTGGCCTCGGAAAACCAGGCTGGCCACTGTCACCAAGGGTTTGTGGTCTCCAGCTAGAGGTTAGCCTTTACTGGCAGCAGCCGTGCACCACCAGTTCCTCCCTGCTGCCCCCGAAGATGCAGAAAAAGCAAGCCTGATCCCTTCAGCCCCCCTGTGCCTCTTCCCCAATCTGTCTTCTCTCACCAGCAGGACACAAAGCTCTGGCCCAGCTTCAAGACACTCATCCTTGAGAAGGCAAAATTCAAATCTGCCACCCCCAAGGAGCCTTCGGGTGGCTCTGTGGGTGGACGCAGCAAAGGACATTTGCGGCTGATGCGGACATGTGTTCCCTAACCAAACTCCTCTGATAATGGGTGGCAGGCGGTGTATTAGCTCTCCCAGGGTCTGCTGCAGAGTCCCTATCCAGAACACAATATAATGCAATATTCAAAGCCTGGATAATGTGTCTGTCTGTACCCCAGGAGACCAAGATATTAAGAAATTTCTACTTCCCTCTGGAGAATGAGACTGAGCTCTAACTACTGCAGCACAATGACAGGCAGCTATGGCACAACCTTCTGCATATCGTCTTGTCCATGGTCAGTGACACTGTCTATTTTAATCATGAACTTCTCCTAGGCAGTGGATTAATGACATTGCTAATTGGCAGCTAAAGACAAATAGAAAATGACCCAGCTACTCGCAAGTTTTGAATCTGGGAATCTTATTCTTACAGACCTCAAGACTCAGATGTGGATTGTTTCTATACTATTAAATGCCCTGTTCCTACACTATTAAAAAAATTCAGTAATGGTGAGTGGAACATAGTTGATTTTAATATCTGGAATGACAAAATGGTGTTTTGTAAACTGAAAATTAAGGAAGTGGGGGGAAGGAGAACACTTCCATCTTGATAGACTTTGAAAATTCAAGGTAAGCAATGCCAAAAGCTGGGAACAATGAGCCCTGACTCTTGTTCAGTCTAAGAGCACTCTGGTAGCAAAATGGGTCCTTAAAGAGGGTGTCTACACCACTCCAGAAGTGTAGTGAGACTTGAATGCATGTTTAAATATACTTTCCTCCTGGAACAGTATAAAGGGGTGAAAAGAAAACTTCATCTTTGAGTTTCTGTTGCTGGTAATTTGGCTCTTAATTAACGAGGCTTTTCAAGTCCATTTTGGCTTAATTGTGAGCTATTAAATGTGTAAACAAGGGAGCATGGGCAAACCTTCCCTTTTTCAAAAGGCATGCATACAAAGGGTGAGAATGCCAGCTGCGCAGTGGCAGAACCAGGCAAAGAATCTGCTCTGTTGTTCCCTCATAGCCACAAAGCACTTGGCAAACAGGTTGACATTAAGAACTAAATTAGCTGCAAATTATACTTAATTCCTGAAAAACTAACAGGCCTCCCCTTCTGCTGGTGCAATACAGGTATCCCTCAAAAAGTGAGTAGGTGTGATGCTGAGGAATAGGGAGATTCAGGGCTGCTCAAGGTACTGGAAGTTGGCAACCCTGATCTTCAGGAGAAAGGAAGAGGCCCACAGGTGTCGTTTAAGAGACAACACTGCTCTAACAACACTGTAATGGAAAATGTTTCAGTTGAGGCTTAGAAAGGTGTATTTCAAGGAAGCCTGTTCTGCTTTCACTGTAGATTGAGGCTTTCTGGAGACTTAAAGTGAAGCTGTAGCTGGATGGAACAAATGAGGGTGAATGTTACCTGCAAAGAAAGGGGAATTACCCAGCTCCTTTCTAGAGTCAAGCGACAAAAGCCTAGAGCAGGGCCTCTTACATTACGCATGGATGTCCCCGATGCTGGGTGTCAAATTTGTTTATCACAAGCTGCCAAAGATTTAGCTTTTCGCTGCTGAGCAAGCACGAATCTTAGACGGTGACACCATGTTGCCACGGTGACCCCGGCAGGCTTATGTCCATTTGTAACAGTTACATCAAACCAAGCATTTTATAACTAATAAAAAGAAGGAAAGAAGGGACAGATTTAGGAGCTTTGTGCCGGGTCCTTTTCTGCATGCTACAAACGGGATTCTTCAAGCCCACATGGAGGTGGTTAATGCGCCAGAAATACAGTGAGAAGTGATCAGCTTATTTAGGCATCCTTCAAAATTCTTAGTTTTCACATTGAAGAGCCTCAGTTTAAGCCTGCTACCTCTCTGAAGTCAATTTAGACTCTCACTAAATGCAGCAGAATACTTATTTCATATCTTCTGGAGGTGGTGTGTGCAGTAAGTGTAGACTAACAGGTCTGTTACACCCAAGATTAGCTTAAATTAGGATGCAGTTACATAGCTAAGCCGAGCTCCAGTCAGGTTTTAGCTGACAAACCATGGTTGCCATCCTCTCACTCCCCACCCTACTTCCATCTTTTATACTTGGAAGTGCTTATGGAACTGGGTGGTAAACCACCCTCATTGAAAATTAACCTTCCTGAGAGAAAGCAACCATTTTCAGCTGGATCAGGCCCTGACCAGGCATACTATGCCATCACAAGAACCAGCTTCGGCTGATGTGGAGCAGCACACTGACTGTCACTACATATTTTCAGCAGCAATGGTTTTAAAATACCAGGCGTCTTCTCCCAACCCACCTGTCCATGGCCAGACACAAGGACTGAAGACTGCAGCAGTTAAACCCGCGGAACAACTTTTATGCTCAAATGACTATATAAGCTTACAGAAATATTAAACAGTTACAGTTGGAAGGGCTCTGATTTAAGCACATGGCATCCCAGCAACTGCAGCATTAAGACCTGAAATTTCTTTTCTATCACAAGACCAAATTCAGATGGTTTCAATGACTTTTGAGTCGCATACACTGAGGCATCTGCTGAAGTCCAAAGGGTGAGACCCTGAGTAAGAACTACCTTGGTGTAAGTAAAGATGGCAGTACCTAGATCAGAATTTGCCCGGAATGCCCAGCCTTTAGGCATAGCTGTTTGCTCACAAGTCACAAATGCTGCTTACCTCTAAAATGGCAAGAGTAAGATCTCCTAATTAACTATACATGATGGCACAGTGCTGCAAGATTCCTCTCCAGAAGGACTTCAGGCCAAATTTCACTCATAAATGCATCTATGCAACTCGTACTTGCACAAGTGAGAGTCATGTATTCATATCCCAGGGTAGAAAAAGCAGTACTGATGACCCAATCTCCCCCTCCTTTTTCACCTGTATTTACAAAGTAATGATGGTGCAACAGGGTATTGTGCTTAACGTAGTACAAGGTTTCTGTCAATTCCCTATAGGTGCAATGAAGATTCCTCACCCCCACTCCGCCCTATCCATTCACAGTGTCAGAATCTGCTTTCTGCAAAAGATGAAGGGAACGCAGCAGTACTCAGCTCCTAGCTGCTGTCCCTTCTACTGATGCTCAAGCTAAGCCAGTTATCAGGCTTGGACTCATGGATTTTCCCTATGGTCAGATTAGGAGAAATTGTTGGATACTTATTTGTTCTGTTACTTTATGGGCTGTTTTGATGGGGTGAGAGGGAGTAGGGCTTTTTCTGTTTCATCTCCTTATTATGTTGCATGAAACACGCTTCTCTGAGCAAATGTCACCTAGCAAACTTTCTGCCTTTATGCAACACCTGATCAGCCCCTGCTCCCCTGCTGCATACCCTAATCACTAAGTCTTTGTCTTAATGACTCCACAGGCCTTACAGACAGGCAGATGATGTTGGGAAGGGGGGGGGTTGTCTGTGTTGTATAGCAGGTGCTCTCCAGGGCCCCTTTTCATTGTAAACTTCAATTTCACAGTTCCCATGAGCTGCAGGAGGCAGGGTTCGGGGACGTGGGTGGTCTTTGACAGCCCTTTCCCTTGCCGATCTAAAGCAAGTCTCTTACTGTCTGCAACACATACATTAAATACTGTCAGTCTCCTCTCCTACCACAGCTCTTTTTTACTTCAAGAGAGTTATTTCTGATGCAACTGGAAAGCAGAAAGAGGGAGAAAAAAAATCGGGCTCAGTCCTGTAGTGAAACACACTGTCTCTCAAAACATTAAACCATGAACACCTTTTTATTTTTAGGACTGGCTCAAATTCTAATAAGGGAGCAGAAGAAACATATACTCATTAAGCAATGACACAACATTCACCTCTAAGTGGGTTTTCTAAGAGGCTGCTGAGAGCTCTATATGGTACCCAAAACTAGAAGTTTGCAATGGAAAATGCTGACAAACTACAGCTATATATGGATCATCTCTTATAAACAAAAATAAAGTGATTTATAGCATCCATTTAAAGTGACCAAAACCTCATTGCTCACTCATTGTCATCTCTGCTTCTTAAAAAGTGCGTGACTTCCTAAAATGCTTTCCAATGTACGCAAAGAAGAGTAATTAGAACAGTAACGATTATTTCATTTATAAGGAACTTGCCATTAGGGATCTGCACTATATTTGAAAATACACCTGAAAAAGTTGTTGGAAGCCAGTGGAATGATTTCTCTGCATCTGGACCAGGCACTTTGCTTCATTTTTTGGCATTTTTATCACTAGAGACATGATTTTAAGTAAGTGAAAGGCTTTTATTACAAAGTTACACCTTTGGATCATTCACAGCTTTCAGGAAAAGATGTGTTTATTTTTAATTATATAAACTCTAAATCATCTTAATGCAACCTGACCTAGCCATGTCCTCCTCCTCCTCTAAAGGAGGAACCTCCCTAACTCATCAACCCATGGAAAATTATAGGATAAGCACCTGCCACAAAAATATTTTCTGTCTTTATCACTACACTGTAAAAAGGTGATTAACAACAAAACCTGTTTCATTCACTCCAGTCAAAGCCTTGTCTGCACCCTTGGATGCGAAACTATGGGCACATCCCCACATATGGGACTGTTTGCTGCCCTTGATGACTGCAAACATCAGAGCATAGGGACTCCGCAGTACGCACTTCACAGCCACTGCTGTGCTGGACTCTGCTGTGATTAGAAGAAAAAAGGGAAAGCAGCTTTGCCTAACTGCGGTAAGACTGCATAAAGTTAAACTCTGAAAAGCCACTGTATTTGTGAATGCCAAGTTCTGTCAGCACGGCGCTGTTTTGAAACATGTATTTTTACTTGAGACAGCTGAAAAAGTGTATTTCCTTTTTTTTTATTTACTGATTTCAGATGGCCAATGGGAACCAGGATTTGGGATCTGGGATCTAGAAAAACCCACTCACAGAATCACACTCACACTACTGAATTCAGCACGTTAAGGCAAGCACAAAAAATTCACCTACATCTGAAGATGCACATGAAAGGGCTACTCCAAGAACCAGACGCTGATGGTATAAAGTATGGCAGAGTCTGGTTTAGTCCCTTAACTTTTCCAAATGTAAAGGACAGAACAGTTTATAATCATCTTCCACTCTCAGAAGCCACTTCAAGAATATAAATTCGTTTAAACCCCAAATTTTATATACAAAAAACAGGGGGAGGGTATCTCTGTTGCCTCCTTCCCACAACTTAAAACACACCAGCTATTAAAGCAGCAAGACATTTAAATGACTATTCATTCTGATTTTTTTTTAAAAGCAGCGTTAGGCTTTCACCTGTATCATTATTATGTAGGCAGTGACAGATGGCAATGGAAAAATATAAAATAACTCTTGGAGTATTAACTTTTTTCAGTACCGTATGTGTCAGATTCTTTAGCATAAATAAATGGCATTACACAGTCTCATTAAATCTATACATCTGTGTAGTAACTTGAAATTTATGGATATTTTCTGACACAATGTTCAAACCAACAGGTTTAGCTCACATGTTTCTTTTCTCACTATGCCATCTCTAAGTCACCAGAAAAGCAAACAAAAGCAAAACCCTACAGTAAATATTCCTGAAGAATTCTATGAGAAGATTTGCTATTCATCAGCTACACATATTTAAGGGAATGAGAAGGAAAGAGGGTGGTGGGATCATGGAAGAAAGGGGCTGGAGAGAGCTGGCAAGTAAAGCAGATAATTAGGTACCTAAAAATTTACATATCGAACAAGTAAGGAATGTTTATTCAAGTTAGATTAAAACAGTAAGAACAGGCACATACACACACACAGTTTTTCATATCAACAACTAAAACACCAAAAGCATCCACCACATTTTCCCCACAGTACTCAAGAGTGCTGAGCACATACCCCCATCAACCGCTGAACCACGAAAGGACATGGGACTGCAGTACCAAACCCCAGAATGAAGCATTTCAGACTGCTGAAGTGGTTATAGGATGCATCATCACCGAAAGATGCTGCGAGGGGCTTTGAGCACCACTCGGTATTATTCCAGGAAAGTCAAGAAGATGGAGACATAACAGATTCATAGAATGAAGCACCTCATACTTCTCAGGAGATACACGCAGCCCTCTCCTGAAAACACCCCATAATCTCAGCTACTCTGGAAATCACACATTCAGCCGCCATGTACAGTCATGCACACAGCCCCTCTGATGGATGGCAGAACTACTTCATTTGTTTGTCTTTGGTTACCTGTAAAGCAGTGCGTGTCCTTTGTTTTATTAAGGGGCTGAGGTTGGGCAGCATCAAGGAAGGTCCTTGTTTGCCCTGTTCTAGCTTCTGCAGTCCAGGTTACACAAGGGACACTGCTCCTCCTGGGACACAGGGCCCAGAGAGATGGCTTGTACACAAAAACCAGCTCCTGGGAGCTCTCCCGTGCCCACTTTCATTCATTTTTGAGCAGGAGAGCAGAGCAGCTGCAGGGACCTTGTAGCTGCCACAGACTGCTCCTGTTACAGAACCCCTTTTGCGGCAACAAGCTGTCTCTGGAAGCCCTCCTTTTAACACAGCAGCCTGGTGGAAGAGCATGCAGCACCATTCACTGCTACTAAACATACATTAAAGATAAAAATCTATAAACATAGCCACCATCAAAGAATAAGTGCCTGCCATAGAAGAGAGTACTGCAGCCCTGCAACTACATTCCCAATTGCTGTGTTTCAAAAGGTGCCTCCTTTTGTAAACTCCCAAGGTAGGACCTTTGGAGATGCTCTCCAAAGAACTCCAACAAATCTGAAGAGCTGTTAATACCTCCAGACTATGACAGAACAACAATAAACACTCCTGCCTGAACATCAAGTCACATCTTACAAACTCAAACCTCATGCACGTGACATATTCCCATTGGTAAGCTTAAATTTGGCATTAGCAGCAACTTGTGCACATCACCCTTTTGTTTCCTTGGGTAAAGGATCTGTTCAGAGCTATTTATGTACTGGCTCTTTTCCTCTAGGAGGAGCTGGTATCTCTGTCTAAAATTAAGACGGGTTGACACTTCCTACGACGAGGCCCTGTTTTTTACTTGCTTATCACTTCGCCAAAACCAATTTAGGCTGAAATTTATAGGCAATATTTTAATTTGTGTATGTGTGTGAAACTGCAAATCAAAACAGTTCAACTGGCTCTGACAAAGAGGTTGGAGAAACCACCACCACTGGTTCTTAGCATTCAAGTAAGTCTGCTTTTTTAGGGATCTCTACCCACAGTCCCTTTCAAGTCCTCTTTCCTTACAGTAATCCCAATTGGGGTACCTGCTGCCAAACAGAACAAGTAACATCTGAGTTCCACTTGCCTTTCTCCTCACAAAAAAGGGCCAGCAAGCCCAAGAGATCTCTGACCATGCCCCAGATTTCATCTCACGGGCACATTTCTAATGTGTTTGTTCAACAAAAGTGGCACCCAGACATGAAACATCACTGACATGCCTTATTTTGGTTTTGAGGATGGGTCATGTGCATTTAAAAATCATTACTCACTGCAATGAAAAGAAGGGGAAAAAAAAAGAAAAAAAGGAAAGAATTTGGCATCCTAAGAGCCTCGCTAAAGCTCTTTAAAGTGCATAATTCCATCTCCGTACTGTACACGGCACACAATCTCTGAGGGGCAATTATCCATGGATTGGAAGCCAGTGTGAATATACACACAGTCAGTCAATACAATGTTGTGCTTGCTGCTGCTTTTCTCTGTCTTTTTTTTTTAATCAATTTTAATTGTTGTGGATCTATTTCTGCTAATAAAAGAGAGTGAACCGATTCTGGTCAGATAGATTTCTGGATACGGAAAATGAGTGAGCAAAACATGTGAGAGTACTTACTGTATTACCAGAAATATTTATAAATGGCTCTTCCCTCTCTTGGTTGGCAGAATATCAAAGCACTGAGGAAGCAGCACAGATGACTTCTGAAGGGATGGAGAAAGCTTAAGTCCACTCCATCATCAACCTGGGAAAGCAATGCCACAGAGCTCCAGCAGAAGCCCAGACTGGAGCTGCTCTAACAGCAACATCTCCCCTCTTGTCAAAGGGCTAATGCTATTCTGAGCACAAACTGTGATAGAAAGGATCACAAATGAGCCTCTTCAGGGAATGTATAATGTGTCTACTGGGTTATGACAACACATGAACTGGAGACCCAAGGTTTTTTGTAATTCAGATGTGATTCCCAGGACTGTCAGTCATTCCAGCTGAGGACAATCATATTTTCTAAAAGCTTGATGCTTATGTACACCAAGACCAACCTAGACTTTTTGGGCTTGACAGTAGTGCAGCCTTCTCTACAAAACACAGCACTATCACAGTGCATTAGGTGTATTTATATCAGCAAAATAAAAATGTAGAGACAAGCACATTTTCAAGAGGCACATGGAAAATCATCTATATCCTTGTGTGAGAACTTGGCTGAGAAAGAAAAGACTGCATGACAAGCTCCTGCAAACAGGGTTTCTGCAGAGGTACACACACATAGCTATACTGGGATGCAGACTCCTGGCACAGACGTGCTTTTGCATAACTCGTACCTGCACACAGGCTAATGAGGCTTTCTAGAATTGGATTAACCAAGTACTCTGAACTTTGTCTAACATCATGATTTGTTTCTACGCATCACACTTGTGTTAACTCAAAGGCACACAAGCCAACTGTGCTCTGCAGATTTATTTACCTGGGGAGAAACAAGCACCCTGTTGGGCTGCTGCGCTCCCAGCTGTCCCCATGCACAGCCTGCTGTTCATTCCCATCAGTAGGAAACTACAAGAAGGTGCATCAATTCCCAAGTTACCTTGTGCATGTGAAAATGCCTGGGGGGTCCTGATTCAGCGCAATACTTAAGCAATCGCTGATTTTTAACATTAAAGTCAACAGGACTTCAGCAGATACATAGGTAATTACACGAATTCATCATTGGGCTGAGCAAGCATGTTCCAGCTCACAAAAAGCAATGAAAGGACAATGTGCAGGAAGAACGAAAAGCCTTCAGGAAAGGATTAAGTAGTGTCACAAGTTAAACATCTCCTCCCTGATGACATACAGGATCGGGTCAACCGTGCAGACAAGTGAGAACGTCGTAGCATGAAGTTAGAAATGGTAACAGCCTGCTCAAACTACTGCCTACAGTAACTTTTCAGATAACAAACGCAGAATACTGATGTACAATAAGCAATAGTTTAATAGCTCTCCTGAAGAAGAGGTAGAGATTTTTCAGTGTTTAACCGCAGATCATTTTTGTTCCAGATCTCCTACTTGGCTGTTTTAACCTGCACAGCAGATTTAAGTGTAAGAAATAACAATAAATGTCTCCCTGTAATCAACCTCTGAAACTCTTGCTTTATGGTTCTAAAACTCATAATCTAGGAGGGCTATAACCCAATAACGATAATGCTGTTATTAAGAGTCTCCTGAATTACAACAAATAATGTAGAAGGACCTGAGCGACAACTCTGTCCCTCTAGTTTAAAAATAGATAACAGGGGTTTGGTGACAACCTGAAGACAATTTGGTTATGTATTACTAAGTAACCTACCAGTAGTTATGACCAATCTTCATCTGGGAGGGGGGGGAACCATTATTTAAAAAACTGCCTTAGTCCACACCAAACACACAAGTTCTGCAGACGATTATGTCTTCTCATAAATACAGCAAATATCAAGAATTTACAGTAGGTCATTTGAGTTCCCTCACTCACACTAAGCAGAAAGTAGTTCAGCACCTGCCGAAATAATTGCCGAGCAAGGAAAAGATACAGATATAAAATAAATTTATTGGCTGTCTAGCAGACTTTACATTCAATTTTCTCTTGTCACATTCTCATCAAATGCATGTACCCACGCAATTCTAGCTGCAAAGGTTACGATCAGAACCATGTCAGATTCAACCACTCTGGTGCCAGATTTGACCTGAGGGGTTCAGGAAGGCATTATGCATACTCCCAGGTAGGGCATAGAATTTTATATATCACATGTAATACTTCATTTGTCTGCTTCCATGTGCATAGGGGATCCATTGACTTCTTTTAATGCTCCTGAACATTATTCATGCATATATGCTCTACAGTCTTTGCAGAAAGTGACCTGTTCACATAAGCAATGCCTCATTACTGCTCTGTTGTCAAGTTTCTGGCCTGAGGCTTTGGGATCACTGGTTTCCCTAAAGATATCATCACCAGGGGATTCTCACTAGAGGGTAAGAAAAAAGCATCTACCATGAGGCAGAGTCTGAGATGCTTAAAGCTTAGAGATTTATTTTAGGCAGCTGCATCCCGCACACACGGAGGTGGAATATTGCAGTCTCCAACCTTCCATTCTGGTGGGAGCGTAAGGAAAATAAAGAGTTTTTGCAGTGACTATCAAAGACAAAATGAAAGAAATAATCATATGGAGCAAATAGAAATGTTTCATTTGCTATGAAAATAATTTGAGCTGACTCGAAATGTCTATTTGAACAAAAAGAAAATAAACACTTGTGAAGTTGTATAACCTCTGTCTTTCAAGTGTTGGCCTTTTTGAGCTGAAATGCATCATTTTGAAACAAACATGGAAATGTTTTCTACTTTCAAACATCAAAAGCTATTTCAATGTTGCCGAAGTGTTTTGTCCTCCAACATTTTCATCTAACTTGACTCAAATTTCATTCTGGTCCTGCTCACACACTGCCGTTTTGGACAAATTTATTACTTGTCATTTCCACCTAGCAGTTTCCACAGTAAGCTCATTCCCAGCAGGCTGGAAGGATGCAAACCAGTTTCGAGCTTGCCTCCTGCATCAGGAACTAAGGGAGCATTGAACTCATTTGAATCAAGGAAGTTCTGAAACAGGTGCTGTTTAAAGCTAAAGACAAATCTAAAATATAAAAAAGCAAACATTTGAAACCTCTGTATGAGCCAGCGGAAAAATAACCTGATATGGGAAGGGGAATGCTGATAGACTACGAGGCTGGAAATAAATGAAAAGGGGAAATAGTGGCTGTATACATCTGCATGAGTAGTGCTGTCCCTTAACACTAGCTGCAAGCTGCTCAAGGAGCTACCTTTCATCTTCTGCATGCACTTTCTTGCCTTTCTGCAAGTCTGGGTTTAGCTTTAGCTCTGCTCCTAAACACAGCGAGACCAGGGAAGTCAGCAGGAGGCTGCTATAGATACCCCAGTGCCTAGCTGAATTTCTGAAAGCCCCTTACTTCTACAAGACCTAAGCTTCCACACAAAATCAGTTAAGGCACTTTCATAAATCTTATTTTGGCACCTAGCTGCATCCTTAGGTGCCTAAACACATGTTTAAACAGGAAGCTATATCTCTTTGCATCTCAGTTCATCTACGAAATAGAGGTTGTAATTCTTTATCTTTTGGGGGTTCAGTGACAATAAATTGATTAAGGTCAGAGATTAATGTTCATGTGCTGAAGTCAATGGAAGCAGAAACAAATCCTATTTCACTGTAAGCTTACAGGAATCCCAGCGTTTGTAAAGCCAGTGCCTTCTCTATCAGGGACAAGATACATCTGCTTGCAAAATAACTTGCACAATCTTCACTCCATGTATTTTGGCTCAAGCTAGGAGTAGCAGCCTGCCTCTTTTATGAACCCTTCAGAAAAAATATCTCTGTACATCCTTTAAGCTCTCTACTGTTGGTTTCAATGAAATTGATGCAGAAAAACTTGGAACAAGAATTCAAGTGACAACTGAAGTTTAACACAGGCTGCAAGAAAAAGGCAGGCAGGACTTTGCATATGTTTGCATAAAAGAGGAATTGTTCAAGCAATTGGGAAGAAACTTCTAATGCTAATGTCATATAACACGACCCCATGCCAGTTATCTTTCACAAAGACTGCATCACATGCGGCTGATTCCACAATAGTTATTTCCAATGTTAAAAGAAAAGCATGGCTGGATACTCTGCTAAGAAGGAAAATTAATTTGTATCATTACAGTAAGTTGTTCTTACATCGTGAACAGAATACATTGATTAAAAAAAAACAGAATCTGGATGTTAATTTAAGGCAAAATAGGTCGCTAATAGTAATTTGGAAAGAAAAAGTAACTGCATCTGTTAGAATAGTATCTACTTGAAGAAACACTTACCAAATCCTACCTACTATTTAAATATTTTATTCCCTCCCTCTATAAACACAGCACATGACTAGTGCTGGCTTTAAAGAGGGGATGCATTATACAGAAAACCTCAAGACTGTCATTGAGAAAATCATGAAGATGAAGCAGACTCCAATTAAAGCAGAAGAAAGAACCTCCCTGTGGGGTCTTATGGTGACACTGAGTACTTGTTCGGGTTGACTAAGCCTAAAGCTCTCCGTGGTACTGCTACAGCCTCTGCCTTCTAAGCTGGCAAGGGTGTTGATCACACATCTGTTTTCATCAGAAATTCCATCTGGATTTTAGAAAACTTCTCAATTTAGATCTCATCAAGACTTGCACACATCTCCAGAGAGCTTTGATTTCTAGACACCAAAGGCTTCCAGTGGGAAAAAAGCTTCTCTGAATAGTTTCCCACTGACTCTCTCAGCAAGACTGATAACAGTCTGATACATTTATGCTTGTGCTTTGGGATAGAAAAGGTACATACACATATACGTACGTACACGCGCTTCTGCTGACTAAGCTACGCGCTCTTCTTTGCTTAGGTTTGGATGTCCATGCTTGAAAAATATCACAGCATCCTGAACTCATTAGAACAGTGTCCTCTCTAGATCCCAGCACCGCAGGTTTTAATGAGGAAATGCCTATGTTGATAGGTTTTGTTTCTGACTCTATCTGCTGGCTGGAGAATTTAGGAGCAGGAAAGAACATGATGTCAGCTGGATAACAAACATTGTTGGCCATTAGCGAGTCAAGCAAACGGCAGGATTGAATGGAATGGATTTGACCCAGAGGTTGCCAGCTCTTCACAATATTACATGTGACCATTCCTTAAATAGATTAGATGACACATTCTCAGCCAAACACAAACCAGAAAATGGGACTGTTACCCTCCTATTTGCCCTCTTTTTGGAAAAAAAGGGAGGGCAAACTTTCAATCTTCTTAAAAAGGCAGTGAGGTTTCTGCATTCCTGACCTTTCACTTGCAGAGGGAATGCTGATTTCTTGCTGAGCTATGGCTCTGATCATCCTTGCCAAAGCTAAGATGTACACGAGCTGGCTTATCCTTGTTTCCACTGGCTGCTGGAGCATGCCAAAGAGACTGTGTGCCCTACTGCCTTAAGCACCGAGCCAAGCAATGTGATACTTTTCAGAACCTTATATAGCACTTTAAGAGCTGTATAGGGGAGCTCGAAACAGGATGACATAGAGGGCAGCGGTACAGGGAAGTTGAGAAATGTCTTCTGCTTTTGCTCTCAAGCAGATCAAATGCTCATTTCCAAAGTGGGGTATGATAAACTCCCTAAATTTTTTGGAGTCAAAAGTTAGTTGAAAGACTAGAACAACACAGAGTAGGAACGAAAGTGGATGTGAACACATCACACAGACAAAAAAAAAAGAAGGCTTATTTAAGCACTGCAGTATGACAATCATGCGTTGTAAATGCCCCAGTGAAGTGAAAATTTGCAGTCAGTACTGGAGGAGGCCTGAGGCTTCAGCATTCACAAGGCAGGGCAGCTAACTGAAACACTCCACTCCAGGAGCTGCACTTGACTGTGCCATTTCTCCCAGAGAGCCCAAGAGGAAATACTTGCGCTGAACTACTACTTCTAAATATCCAAGCTACTGTTTGAACAGACTTGCTACACTAGCCCTTCCATCAGGGCTGTACCTCCAGATGCTAACTGATACCAGGGTGCTTTCCTGCTCAGTACCTGAGGAAAAAGGTGCAACAGCAGATAGTCAGGAGGTCTGTACCTGCAGTGCCCACTTCTTTATCCTGCTATTTAGTGTAGTGCCCGAGACATGTTGCAGTCATACGATTCTACTTCTGAATGAATAAAAAGGGATCAGAAGTTTCATTTTACAATCATTGCAGCATATATCTGGGGTGCTTTCTGGCAATATTAGTGCACACAGACTGTATCTTCAGGCCTGAGGACAAGAGAACTTGGCCCAAGATGTTAAAGGGTTATTTCAAGGAATGCTCCCCCTCCAGCTCCCCTCCGTGTATGTGTCTCTCTCTCTCCATTTGTTTGTTTTGGAATTGATACCAGGAAAAAAAAATGTAACTAGGAAACAGAATACATAACTGCCTGAGGTGATGTACAAGAAGTTTCTTCGCATTCTCTGACTTTTTCCTGGTTAAAACCAGTTTGCCTGGGGATGGGCCAGCTCAGTTTCAGCTTCTCCTGCTTTCCTGGCATTCCACAGACTAACATGACCTTCATTAACTCAACACAGCAACTGGATCCAGCTAACAAAATCCACCACATGTAGGCACTTGTCCCCCTTGTCCTCAAGGGTAGAGAAACACGGATACAGTTGTTCCAAAACTGGCCTTGCTATTTCCCATCCTTCTCCTCATGCAAAAAGATGCTATCAAGACTGCTTGTTACCGGTCAAAGGCTGCAGCAGCTTCTCTGTACTGTTCCTGCTCGCTGGATTAAGACTCAGTTGCTCTCTTAAGGAACTGTGGATCTAGTGAGAGATCTTCATAAAAAATAGTTTACAACAAATGATAAATAAGTAGTAGACAGCTCTACACTTGTGTTGGCTGGGTGTCAGGGTGTTTGTTACTGAGAATATGGGCTTGTCTCAATTTAAAACACCACCACCACCCAAAACTCAACAAGGAACAAAATAAATCAAGCACAACGAAAAACCTCTGAATTGTAGTGATCTAGACACAGTTTGATGGATTAAAGGATATGGGGGAGGGAAAGGTCTAGTCAGCCTGCAAAACTACTTATCTGGAGATGCACCAGAGCTAGTGGGGAATGCACTGAAGATAACAGGCTGGCCTCAAATTTCATTATTTATACAAGCTTTTCATGTTTTCAGCAGAAATTCCACTTAAAAAAGCCCAGTATCTATATTGGCAGCAAAAAGCAGGACACTATTATAAGAGAAAAAGAAAAATAAATCTCTATACCATTCACACTCACGACCAAGACTTGCAAGCCCAGAGCCGGCAGCGCAGGTTTTATATGCTGCTGACACGACACCCCGCTGCCTTCAATAAGACTATTTTCCTGAATTTACAGGTTAGTGAACAAGAGGAGCTTCAGACCTAGTAACTCCAAAATTGGACTCTGCACCTCATCTAAAGCAGAGAACTACAGTACACAGAAGGACCGCATCGTTTTATCAACTGCGCTGTTTGTCAGGCTGTACTATTACTTGTGACAACCCTACAAATGCTAAGTTGAACCTTAATCCACAAAGGCTCCTTCAGTAAATCCAGCCCTTTGCAAAGCAGCTGCACTGTCTAGCTACAGATCCAGAGGCAGACACCAAAGCCTGGCTCTAGATGAAGCCTAAAGCCATTATGAATCAGTTCAGTTGTAAATAGGCATCTACTTTAACTGAGACAGAGAACCAAAGGCAGCTGGGTGTGATGTCAGTCCAGCCACTTCCTCAAGCAGATGAAAACTGGCACACCTCCTTCTCAGGGGCCACATAAGAATAAGGAAGACCCTGACATATTTCTGATCACAATGTAAGTTTAAGCCCTCTGCAGACTGGGATCCTTACCCCCATTCCTTCTTGAATATCACAGAAAACTCCATGCAGTCCACAGACTAAGTAACCAGACTGGAGGTGGGCAATAGGAGATGGTGGAGGAATAAGCCTGAGTGAATCACTGCATAAAGAGTGTTGGGGTTTTACTAGGGCTGGTTCACCTAGTTTGTCATATCAGCAAAGTAAGCAGAGACAAGTGAGTGTTCCTTATTTCTGAAGTTCAGTAACTACTTCTCAGGACTTTACTTCTCTGTAAAGAATGCTAGGTAGCACAAGTAATAACAGAAGGAATAAAATGTACCACCATGCTTGTACAGCAGTTGCTATGGCTGTTATCTGAGCAAACAGAGAAGTCTGTCATTTTTATCCTGAGTTTAATCTCAGACATAATCATCTGGTGGTACGTGCATTTAACCAAACTCCTCATTACAGTGCATATGAGTTCCACTAGCAGACAGCGCCCAGAATGATGCTACAAAGAGCGTTACTGTTATAAGCATATAGTATATCAAAACAACCACTGCATTTAAAGTAACCAACATGAGAGATGTCCTTGCCATACTCAAATTCCAGAATGGTTTTGTTGTATGCATTCCCATCTGTCTTTGTCCTTCCTCATGGTGAGCTTAACTATCACCTCACCATTTAGTGCTGCAAGGGCCAATTTATGCCACCTAGTTCTATACATCTAACAGCTAGTTAGCCAAGCTCCAGCTAGCACTGTCTAGGTTCCCTGTGAAGTCAATCCAAATAAACAAGCATCTCCAGAGGGCAAATAATTTCATCCCACCTGTTCTGTGAGATGATGATTTTCTGGAGAAGCCTACAGAGTAAAATGAAATGAGTAGTTTGGACTAGATACCTAGGGTCTGCAAGGCTGAAGTTCCTTGAAATGGGCTCCACAAGGACAGGACTATTCAGTGCAGAACTTCACAGATCCTTCCAGAGGACCTGGAAAATCTTTACAGACATTTCAATTGAAATAATTTATTACTAAGACAATGGCCCTAAATCATCTTCAGAGCAAGTCATCCTCATTAGATACAAGCAAAGCTGGACCATATCGCTATGCCTTCCCAAGTTCAGTGGGGACACTCAGACTGCGCCACCACCACCTTCTGTTCTACTTGCTTGCCTGTTTTGTCCCTTCAAATATCCTAGAAGGCCATGGGTTACCCATGCCTTCATTTCCATTTTCTGTGGTAGGTTGAAGTTGAGCTTTTGGGATATTATAAGCCCTATCTGGACCTAAGACAGTTTTAAACAGAGTATTTTATGTTACTGGAATTTCTTGTACCAAATTCCCTTTTACACATCATGGATTAATTTATGCCAGAAGAAAATCTTGCACATATTTTAATTACTTTACTGATTCTTGGAAAAAGAAACACGAATTCACACTGGGAAATAAAAAAAGATAACATGTGCTTGTCTTGCACATACAGTCAAGGTCCTTCCAAGGACGCTGGTTCTAATAATGCCCAAGCTCTGCTCTTCTGCTCTACAGTGGGAAAGATCAGACCCTCTTCTTTCCCCTATTCCCATGGGAGAAACAACTACAGAAAACATCTGGAGTGAAAAGACATGAAGAGACACACTCACCTATGAAAGCTTTCATATACCACAAATTTGCAACGAGGTTACAAGCACTCAAAGCAAGCATCATCTGGTGAGACAGAACCTACCGTTAAGTCACTGTGAAAAATGAAAAGAAAAACTACCAATAACGAAGGGAGTAAAGCAGTTTAAGAAATCCAGACTCGGGTAAGATTCGGACACATTAAGATCAGAAGAGGTTGTTATGATCTTCTAGTCTGACCTCTCCACCCACAGAGCTTCTCCTATCAATGCCTGCACAGAAGCCATAGCTTGCTGGCTGTTATCTTTCCCTAAACCACCGACGCTCTTTCTCTGTGGGTGCCAGAGGCAGGTAGTTCAAAGGTTTCTATCAACTTGTTTCGTTCCCCTCTAAAAGACAAGCATGTTTACCTACACAGGCCAGTCCTGAACTCAAATGGTGCAACCAATGGAGTTAACTCAGGATTCATTCCCGGCATGCTGTGATACGCCCTGAAAATACCGGGACACGTGGCTGCACTTGGCTGTCCACTATGCTAAGTCTTCCTCCCCATCAAGCTTCCAGCCAGGACACTGAGCAAAGCCAGGTTTAATCCCAGGTTATGAGCATGCATGAAAGCATACTGCTGGAAAAGAATGGATTAGTAGAGGCTGGAGTTCCTCCTACCTCCACAAGTATTGCTAGGGCAGAAGTCCTGCAAGCTGACTCACACAGTTCCCCACCCTCCCTGAAAGAAGCAATCTTGTCAGAGACACCTAAAAACTTGAACAGAAAAGAAACCCTACAGGTTTTCGCAAAGGGAAAAAAAGAAAAAGATGGAAAACAAGTCCTGAAGAAACACAAAGAATTGTGTTATGTTTGGATATATTCTTGGACATTAAAAAAAAATTATAAAAAAAGAGTAAAATAACTTTTATCTTAAATAGTTTTTCAATTATTAATACTAAAGTTATTTTAGTTATTAATACTAAAAACAGCTTACGCAATTTTTTGAAAGCTAGTTACTCCTCAAGAGTTACACCAGCTATATTCTAAACCAGATCTGCAACAAAAAAAACCCTCCCAGAAAACACTGGTTTGGTTTTTAAACTGGCTTTTCACAACTCCAGGTTTTCTCCTCATCACACATAACCAGAAGAACAGGCAATGCGCAGCCTGCAGTAATAAGGCTACGAGAAAAAGCAGGCAAAGGCTGACAGTCCCATGCTCTCCCTGTGGCAACACCACAAAAGCCTGGGTCCTGAGCTGAGGGGTAGAAAATAGAATCACTTCTTCCTACAGTGAAACTGCAAAGGATCAACAGGCTTTCTGTGCTATTTAAGGGCGGAAAACCATGAGTATTTGTCTTTTATTAAGAAGCGCTGCTCTCAGGTAAGAGATTATTCTAATAGGCATTATCTCCAGTTGGTTTGAGTTCTTCAGTTGCTGCCTGAGCAGAGCTGGAAAACAGATTTTTACTCCCTGCAATAAATTATTGACTGCTATGACTCTCAGGAAGCCCAAGGTGTGGTCCTCGCTGGCAGGTGGGAGGGTTTTTGTTTGCCAGCCTTTCCCCCAGCTGGAGGAAAGGTGCTCATAAAGTAAAACTGCAGAAGAAAAGCAAAAAGTGAGAGCCAGGATTCCCCTTAGTGACTTTTCAGCATTCCAAGGACAGGCACATTTTGATCATTGTGAACAGCCGAAGTATACATCAGAGCACAGAAGCACCCCCCCAACACCAGAAAACTGGGGTTTGTATTGGTCTGTGTTAAAATGCATGGGCACAGCTGACCTTTGCTATGTCTCCTCCTTCAGAGCCACACGTAAACATGATCAGGAACGCAGAAAGCACAGATCACACATGCACCACACAGACTCCAGAGCAAATTACAGACCACTGCCGTGTATCATTAGCTGCTACAGGATAGTCATGTCCTACATGGTGATGTTTCCAAAGATTCAAGTGGGACTAATAACTACTCTGCCCAAAGCCCATCCTGGGAGGCAGACAGAGAAATGTCCCTATCCCTTTCCTTGCACAGGGAAGAAAAATGAAACTGAGAGGTGAAGCAGTTTGCTTAACTCTGCCCTATGAGCCAGCACTGATTTCACCACCTCCTGTCTCCCAACCCAGTTTTCATTCCTGCAGACCATACCACCTCTCAGATCTGCTCTAGGTGAGGAGATAACACACATGTACTTCACACCACAGAGGAAGAAAAGTCATAGCGAAAAATGACTCAAGATTCAAAGGTTTGGCACGATTTATAACTAAGCAGCCTGGGAACAGTGGAGGCTGATGCTATTCGAAAGCAAGTAGGTAAAAGTACAAAACCAGGACTCGAGCTGTGCTAAGGCTGACAACCTGACAGCAAACAGCAACTACTTTTGCACTTCTCCAGTGTCCTCAGAAGCCTTCAAACACAAAGCAATTTGGATTTCATTCATGAATACCTCGTACTACACCCAGTTAACATCACAGCACCCTTTCCCCACATTTTTCCTCAGAGCAGCAAAATATTAGTCATACGTTTTAAGGGGGAAAAAGAAAATAAATCTTTACCAATGGTATCATTCCTTAGAGGGCTGCTCATACAAAAGCCCAAGGGATGCAACATTAAATACCTTACATCATGTAAACTGTATTTCCTAAGGGGTTTGGTTGCTGAAAGGTTCAAATGACACCAGGTAGTTCAGTTACCCTCCATGGGTGCTTTTGCTGTTCTGAACTTTTATTCTACAACAGCTAGGAAATTTTAACAAAGCAGCTATACCTTGTATCATTAATGCCCCTTGGTATCTCCCAGTTGTAAAAAGTTGGAGCTTTAAAATACATCTTTCTTCTTCTGGAAAGAGAAAGATATCATGCCTAGACTTAAAGCCGTTGGAACAGTACAACTGTTCCAAGGTGAAATGCTCTATGGCCGGAGGCTCTGAAAAAGAGCATGTTTAACCTGAAAGCCCTGAAGTTACAGGC
Source organism: Psittacus erithacus (assembly GCA_009867235.2). Classification (NCBI taxonomy): domain Eukaryota; kingdom Metazoa; phylum Chordata; class Aves; order Psittaciformes; family Psittacidae; genus Psittacus; species Psittacus erithacus. Next base: position 105,883 of record WYDI02028601.1, read on the forward strand.
TAATTTCAGTACTTGCTGAATCTTACAATAAAGCTTTCATGTAAGCCTGTTCAGGATTGTGGCCCTCATTTGTTTCTAACTGAAGAAATGAGAACTATTATTATATAGCTCCGGAAAAGGCTTATTCCCAAAGAGATTCTACTTACAGGCCAAATTCCATCCTCCCATGTTCAGATGCAACTCCCATAAAAAAAAATTAAATACTGTCCCCTGAAGATCATGAGATTGTGTAAAAACACACAGGCTCCTCCTGGTCAGAGGCAACTTAACAGAGGTTCCTTTAAGGCAGCATCAGTCACTGCCTTCTTTCCTGGGCACCAGTGCCAGGGATTCAGTCAGGGTCAATTCCCAAAGCATGCCATGCCCGTGCTGCTGGGATGCAGCACTGGCCCTCCCTGCACGTACACAGGAGCTAACTTAAAGCCAGCCCAGGTAAATCTGCAGAAGCTGCATTCACCTCTCTGACCACACTGTAGATGTACTCTGAAGGGAGCAGAGCGACCCCAAATTCTTTTGAAAAACTTAATAGTTTAAGTTCAAAGACAAATTTCTTCACTTATCATAGACATAACAAATTTATGGGTACAGAAAAACAGTTTCCATAGGCATAAGAAAGGTGCCACATTTATGCTGATTTCAGATGTTCAAGATCACAAGCCTTTTCCCTGGCTTCTTCAAGGCACCACCTCAGCCATATCTCGGCGGACGACCACAGGTGAAACCAAGAGTTGAATGACAAAATCTTAACTCAAAGTGACCATTTTCGGGATGACAGATTGCAGCATTTCTTACTGAAAATAATTTTCCAGTTTCTTTTGATAAAAAAGAAAAAAAAAATAAACAAAACCAACTTTTCTTTTTAATGCTCCTTGTGAGTAAGCAAATCTGCCTGGCAGCCCCCTCTCCACGCAGCTGCTAAATTTTGATTGCGTGGGGAAGGCGGGATAGCTGTTAACCTCTGTATCGTCAGGTCAGTATCACAACAACATGCTCCTCCAACAATCCTACACCTCCTGTCAGAGCATTCCTCTACCTCCGCTTGTTTTTCCAAGTTTAATTAAAATCCACCACAATTTTTCCCCATCTGCTCTGAGGGATTGAGTGCCTCGGCCTCGTTTGTGCTTCTGGAAAGCAGCAGGAACAGAGGGGTTAATGCTCTGTATTCAGAACAAAAACCACAATACAGAAGCAGATCTGCACTCATCCAATCCATTCCCTGACAAAACTTGTTGCTAGTCCTGTCTGCACCATCCTAGATCTCCCAGGTTTCACTGGCCTCTAGCCAAAAGTGTCGTTTTACTCTCATCATGAAGGGGCCAGAAGGATTTATCTTTCCCAACCTCTCCCTACATTATGTCCATCCTCGCAGAGCAATCTTCTTGTTTTTCCACATTTTCTTGCAGTCTGAAACCCTCCCAAGGGCATATCCCCAAGGATCTGCTGAGACGGAGGCCTTCTCAGCTTACAGCTTCTGCCTACAATGCCGTATTTAGCCCATTAAAAATCCCAATAAGGTTACACACAAAAGCTCCTCCAAAGTTCTGGCCCTGACACTTTACTCCTCACCTTCTAAATCGAGTTAGGCCTTATTTGAAAATCTTTAGAAATTGGTTGGAGGAGTGAATGACCTATTCGGAGGCTTTAAAAATTAGATCAAAAGTATAAAGTTGCTTCCTCCCAAACCACTGTATTACTAAACAAGGAAACAGTCACACAATAAAATTTCCACAAGAAGAATGGAGTCTGTAAACTGAAGCTGTCACAGGTGAAATGGTGGGGAAAAAAAAAAGGGGGGGGGAACACCGAGGCTGATGCTTTAGTATTTGTTAAGCTCCTGAAAGCTAGTTCAACAGTATACAAAATACAGTTCCCATCTTCCAACTTGCATCAAGAACTGCCTCTCCCAAGCAACCACTTCTCCAAAAAAGTCAAACTTCTGGGGTTAAACATTTTCCCTCGACACTACATGCAGGCTGAGAGACTCAGATTAATGCCAATTTTGCCTTTATCTGCTTTAGTAGCCTGCTACTCTGCCAGAGTCAGGGGATTACAGACAACTACAAACAGCAAAGTCTACCCACTGGATCCCTCTTTTGCCTTTTCAGTCTCCTTTTTCCCCTACCAGGTATCATGACCGACTTAGTCACAAAATTCCCTCTGATTCATGAAAGCCCTCATAAAGCCCTGAAAGCACACCTGAAAAACAACCCCAAAAATCCAGCTTTCTACAATGATACGTTAGCTTTCTCTGAAAGGATTTATTTTCCTGGGCCTGGAAGACTAATCCTAGATTTAAATTGTTTTCCTCCTGGCCCATGAAGAAAACTTAACAGTAAAAGTTCTGCATCTGGAGCTTAACCAATAATCTCATTGACAAGACACAAATACCTGTTCTTCTAACACGACAGTTATGGCTCTACTGGTTCAACCAATGCTACAGTTGGAGTAGAAACCTCCCTTACTTTTAAGCAAATTGAGCAAATAGAAGTCTGAAAGCAGGGGGAAGGATCCTGAAGCCAGTAAGCACTATTTTTACATACCCACTGCCAATAAAACCACACTTAAGGAAAGAACGAACTTCATCAGCACATCCATTGTTCCCCATTGCCATGGTCTACTGAAGGGAATCTCAACTAGATTGAACCTGCCTTGAGTTTCACTCTGTTTTGATTCCAGCTTTGATAAGGTCACACCTTAGAAGAGCCATGCACAGTGTAACAGATGGGAATAAAGCTTTCAGTACTCCCAGAATCTGCTAATAGCACTTCTAAGAGAAGAAAAATATATATTTTTTTAATATCTATATAAATAGATTTGGGTTTTCAAGTTACTCTTGCTCCCACATCATCCCACCAGCCCACACGGGGATGATTTCTGCTGCAGTGGAGGCTGCAACAGCCAAGAGCACAGAGGCAAATACCCACTCAGGCAGGCAGAGTGCCTACAACTGCCTCCCCACAAGGACCATGGCTTTACTGGCCTTGTCTCTCCTAAGCCAAAGTCCTCAGGGAAGCAATTCCTTCCACGAGCTCTGCCAACTGCCCAGATCCCCAAACCCAACCTACTTCTACGGTATTAAACACCAATTTATGCTTGGACCTTCTTTCCCAAATCAGCCAGTCACCTTCCGCTGCCGCTCTGCTCCTGGCACTGATTTCACATCCCAAATTCACCCCTCTGCAGCCTCAGACCCTCCTTTCGGTCTCCTTCCTGCTGCCAGCTTGGGATCCAATCCATCTTGGTGTCATTGGCAAGACAGCAACAGTGTCAACTGCAGGACGTACTACAGAATTATAAAAAATAAGAGTAATACATATATAAAAGTGAAGTAATGGTGACCTAATTTCCTCGACTGGCTGTCTGCTAACCACAACTTTAAGGTTTCAGAGACTTTGGCTCGCTAGCAGCTTGCTCTAAAAATGCCTTCTCTGCAAATCAGAAATAAGCATATTATGCTGTTTTCAGATAATACCATCCAAAAAAAATGAAGGAAGGCCACAAACTTGCATCCTCATCAGTAGCAAGCCAAAAAACTTCCTTATTCATATCAAACTTTTAAAAGAAATATAAGATTTTATGCAGGAAGAAGCTTAACTATAGTCCATCACAAGAACCATGCTGTCACACAAATGACCCTGAACTGAGATTTCTACAACACAGCCTTAAACTTCAATGAATTACGTAAGAAAGGCCTTTAGTTCAGTATCACTTTATAGCAGGTCAAGAAATAAGCAGTAACATTATCAGCCATAATGCTAAAAATGAAATACAGGGAGAAAGTTTTGGAAACTGCATGCAGGAAGACAGAAAGCTAGCAAAATGTGGTGGTTGGACCAAGGCAGATGAAGTCCCGCTCAGCAAGGCCTCTGGAATTCCCACGGACAGTACTGCAGTGACCTAAAGGCATTCCAGAGGATGATAGAGCACCAAAAAGCATTACACAAGATTCTGCACCAGACAGCAACAGCTAAGGTGAAGAGTTTTGGAAGAAGATCTAAAGTAGGAGCCCATACAGTAAATAGAGTCAAGAGCAGGAGCCAAAGGGTACCAAAAGTGAAAATATTTCAAGGTTGGAATGAAATCAAAGGATCACTCTAGAGGTCAGTTTAAACCTCTTAAAAAATACATTGGTACTCATTTATTTACACAGACTCCTCTCACCTATTTAAATGTTTGACAGATGTATCACAAGTCCATAACGTGGTCTTAGTTTGCTGTCCCTTTACATGTTCCAGTGCATGTGCATTTGCACATCATTTTACAATTGCTGAAATGCAAAATTATGAAACTAAATAGAAACTAGCACTAGTGAAGGAACAGAGCTATCATACATCTAATGATGTTTGATAGATGCGAGTCTGAAGTAGCCTCCTCAGTATGCAGCCATGTGTGCCTAAATAGTTCATACTTGGGGGTTAGTATATACCAGCAGTCAAAACCACAACCCAGTATACTGGTCAAGAAAAGAAAAAAAGGGTTAGGCTGCTTTAACATGGATCACAAAGATATTTGTTCTGGAAAGTGGAAAATGTCTAGAAAAGCTGTGGAGGAGAAGGGGCCAAAAGGCTGGCCAAATTCAAGATGGAGCTTAAGGAAACGGAGACACAGCTGCCCCTACAACAGCTAAAGACAGTAAGGCTCTTTCATTCTTAACCAGTGATCAATGCAGAAACGTGGCTGAGAAATGTCAGTACCACACACACAAACCAGTAAAAAAGCAAGTTATAAGGTTATTCTTCCAGAAGGCTTCATTCAGCAAGGCTCTTGGGTGCACACTCAAATCTTGTACAGGCCAAAGGGGCTTGCACTGTCTTCAGACCCCTTGCAAATGGGGAGAGGATAACTCAAACACCTAAGTGCTACATTAAACAGACTGCTACCGAAGTTGGATCTAAGCTAAATACCCATCTAACTAGTATAAACTCCAATTCAGTCCCTCAAGGACATATCACCATTCCAGAAAGAGTTCAATGAAAAGCACTCAGGAAAACACCAAATACAAAAAAGCATACATTACGAAGAACAACCAAAGGAGGCAGGTTGATTCCCAGTAGAAGAGACAATTTCTAGGAAACCTTTTGGAAATGTTTTAATCAGTACAGGAAGGAAAGTGTTCACATGCCAACTGTTTCACAGTGGTAAATGGTCCAGAAAAGAGGGAGCAGTGTAAAGAGGATAGAAACAAACAGATTTGCTTCAATGCCTGGTTAACTTGGGCAAATGTAACTTGGAGAAGAAAACTGAAGTTTTTAATTTAGCTTAGAGGAGATTTATTAAATAGCAGTTCTGGATGAATCTACCTAAGCTCCTGGATCAACTGGTTTGTGTTGGACTAGTCTTTGCTGAAAAGCCAGCCAGGAACAAAAATCCAGCTCTAGGAGGACAGAAGAAATAAAATACAGTGAGCACAGGCCACCTGATCCTCTTTTCGGGAAAGCAGAAAAGTGAAAAAAAATCATTCCAAAGATTGTCTCCTTTCCCTAAAGTGCCCTCAATTTTGCTAGTTCCACCACCATCAAGCAAACAAAAAACATCAGCTTTGCTTATTTGCACTAAGTACCTCAAATGCTGCAGATCACCAACATGGTTTAGGAGGAAATTTACCATTCTTATCACACAGCATTTCCTACATCCAGCTAAATATTAGCAAAGCCTTCAGCCCCTCAGAATATCCTACACCTAAACTGCAACCAGGAGCTTCTCCAACGTGTCCCACCCATTTGCCAAGTGATTATTCAAGCAGAATCACCACGAGAACAGAGGAAGATGCTTCTCTGCTTCCTGGCTTTTAGACACAGATATTTCTCAAGTCAACTAATTTGATTTTCTCCGGCTTTACTGCAAGCCACAGGCATGGAAAAATCTTGGACCCACCAGGTCTTACTAATATTGCTAATGCAATATTTAAGGATGGTGTATTAACAAAGGTCTATCTGCACTCGTAGTTTTTCAGCTTGCCTCCGGCAAGCAAATTCCTTGATAAAAAAACCAGATGCACGTTATATTAATCTTTTTATTTAAAGGAAAGAGGTAAAACCTCAGTAATAGTTTTCAAGCAAAATGTGCTTCTCTTTCCTTGTGATGCAGCCCTCGGAGAGATAGCAACCCAGCAGTGGAAACAGGTGTAAACAGGAAAACAGATTAGGAAGAACTGATTCCTCTTTGTCACACTGTCCATGAGATACTGAATTATCATATTCCAAGATCCAATCTCAAGAGGAGCAGGTACTAATTTGTGGTGAATTTTACTCCCCAAAAAAAACCACATTATATTCAATGCATAGATATGCACAATTTCTTCTTGTTCTGGTTTGACAGACAAGATATCTTGAGGTAAAGGTGGTTAGAATAGCCTTTCCCCTGAATAGTGCTATAGATATATCTCCTACATAAATGTATCTCCGAGAAACGCCCAGCGTCTTTTATCGTCCCATCAGGCAGCCCAGAAACACAACAATTCTGCATTAAAAGGTAATTCTGAGGAAGTTCTTTTTCATTCGTTTGTTTTGTAGTAGTAGTTTCTTCTAGTATGTACTTTAGATATGATACAAGCTGAGAGCATTGGGAAATTCCTATTCATAGCCTTTAAAGAATATAGTGAGTCTTAAATGTGTGTCCAGAAATCTTTTGATGCTTAAGGGTATGTTTTCAATGCAACTCGTGGGAGGTACATGCACAAATCCCATTATTTGTTAACTAGCCCTGAGAACACAGCTTTGAAAATACATCCCAGACTGTTCTGGCATAAGAAGTCTCGAAGACATTGTAAATTATTCTTTGTAAGAAAGCAATGCCCTACTAACTATTGCCCAAAAATTCCTTTTAGCCAGCCCAAATCAATTCCCTGCCTCATTTGCTACCTGGGCAGTGTACCATGTTTGTCTGACAGAAGTGACATGACACCATCCTATTTCATGGCAGAGGAGAGGTAGACTGTAAAGTTTCATTTTGATGATTGGAGTGAACTCAGGATTTCAGCCATACTACAGAAGAATGGCATTCCTCCTCTTCTCATGATAAATATATGGGTAAGGAAACCAAACAATGTTTTATATGGAGCTTTCTGTTAAATAAAAATTATTTTTTTTTAAATGAGATAAACAATAGCTAGTAAGCTAGAAGATCAGATGCTCTAAATCAGAAGCCCTATATTAGATCTATACTTATGGCACTTCACACTAAATGAAAGCCTGGAACCAGCTGAGGATTTTCATTCTCATATCTCATTCTTCCATGAACAGCAAAACAAATTTTGCCATAAAATTTATATATAACTTACAGTAGGCTTAATAATAATAATAATAATAAAATTACATACAGTCCAACCATTAGAACTGCAGTTAGCCATTGGAGAGTTAAATCTCCAGTGCTCCAGACACAGGCCTGAGCCTTCATTTCTGCTGCTATTCATTTAAAATTGCCACTAGTCATTTAAAATTAAAGACGGGCCTAACCCTGCCCTGAACAAAGCAAGGGGGAAAAGGAATGCACTAAGTTTTCAGGTCACACACCTCCTGTCATTCGTTGCCCATGAGGAACAGTGACTCCTCAGACTTACTATCCAGATCTAACTTTTCCCTAATAGTCAAGATTAGGTTCTGAGTATAGGATATAGAAAATATTCTGAAAGTCCTTAAAATCTGCATAAGATGTACAAAACGTAAGTTTCAAAGGAGTAACATCAGAATAAAAACTATGTATTTTAATGATATTTACTAGGAATAGGGACACATTGTTCAAAATGCTGGCTTTTTTCTACTTGTTCTTCCCCTCCTCAAAATATTTAGCCTGCTGCATGGCTGGCCTGAGTTTGGCTAGCAAGGGCTATTATAGAGAACTGAAGTCACCTTGCTACCAACAGTTAACGAAAGAGCAACACTGCGCAGCGCCAAAACGTCACATCATTTAGACTCCTTCCACAGCTGCTCAGTAAGATGACTTTCCTTCTTCTACCTTCCTCTTTCAAGGAGAAGAAGAAATACAGATGTCTGAAGACTTCTGTTTCTCCATTGCTCTGCAGGACAGCAAACAAAACCAGAAGCAGACCCAAAGTCATTGCTAACCCCAAGCTCCCCCAGCTCTACAGTAAGCTACAGAAAAACTATATGCAACTATAGGGAGTTCATAACCACACCTCCATGTATCTCACAGCTTCTTGTAGCCAACTGCTTTCTTGCTAGACACCTAGAATACGTCTCGCCAAGGGAAATCTTGGTTTTCCTTCTGGAGCTCAAGTCAACCAACAGCATAGAAAACGCATGCTAGAGCTGCAGAAAGTCATGAAAAGTACATGGAAACAATGTTTCTGCTGCTGCACGACTGAACTGGGGCCCACAAAAAGCCAGACCTTGCTTACATGCGCGGCCATTGCAGGCCTTGGTTTGGAGCTCAGACTGGAGGGGGGCTGCATCAGCCCTTGAGTGAGAATAAGAGAAGATAGGGAAGACATTGCTTATGGCTCCCAGCAGGCCACACAATTGGTGACCTCTATAAAATGGAAAGGTGCCTCATTGCCCTACATGACTTTCAGCCCACTGCAGCCAGGCCATCAGGCCATATGATCCCATTCAGAAATGCGTCAAAATCCTGCCCATGTTCTGGCAGGAGCAAAAGGGTAACTTCGCTTTATTCATTGTCTGCAGCTCCTCATGATGACTGTGTAAGTTTAAATAGCTTGCCACCCTACCTGATACTTACCCCTTCCTGAACGTTTCAATGGGCCCAGTCCCATGCCCTTTCAATAGGTTTAATTTACCAGGCTAACCAGATGTGGCAGAATAAACCTGCATTTCTCGACAGAGAGGAGCAATTCCCGAGCTACTCTGAAAAGGGAGTTTAAGAAATGGAAGACGTCTCATCACTGAAGCACAGGCCTCTGCGTGGGCTAAGCTATAGTAAAACAGCATCAACGTTTCCCTTCTCCACTGGAAACACTGCAGTATCACATCATGGCATGTGCCTTTTTCATAACTTTACCATGTTGGTGCATGACAGACATCTTGTGTCACCTAAAAACAGTCAGACCTTTTTCCTCCTCTGCCATTTTCAGACACACAGGTTACAACAGAAATTCTTCTTAGTCCCTGTGTGTCCAACCTTGCACTGCGCACCATCATGTTTTATCTCATTTTCACTGCTCCAGCTCGAATGTGTTGACTCTTTCTGTACAATTCTCTGACTCTTTTTCATGTTGATATTGCCTTCTGATTTGACTTGGAAGATAAATCAGTACCCCCTCCTTTTTAATGGCAATTCATTAACAAATATTTGAAACAAATCCATTTTGAGACCAAACCAGAAAGAGCTTGCAACCTTCTACTAACCTGATAATTCCCATCTATTATAGCCTGCCGTAATCTTCCATTTAGGTATTTTCTCATGCACTTTATAATAGCCATATCAATTTTTACCCTCTTAAACTAACAAATTTCTCAGTAATAACATAGCAGCCGCCGTACCAAAATGCAGATAGATCAGGGGTACTGTGTTTCTTGTTTCTAAGATAAATACGTTTTATTCAAGAGAAAGACATGGTGAATCTATTAACAATCAGGTGATTTAATCACCTTTTAAAGCTGGGGTTTAAAAAGAACAACAAGGAAACTTCAAATACTTTAAAATACTGTACCTTAACTCACATTTGGACTTCTCAGCTGTTTTCTAAACAAAAACTATTAGCCACAGAGACCAGTAATTTTGCAAATAAATGTAAGCTTTATAGTAGATCAGGCACTTCTTTTTGTTACCTCAGGGGATAAATTGTGCACTTTTTTAAAAAGCTTAACATTCATTTATTCACACATTTATTTTACATGTTAATATATTAAAGATAATTAACAGCTTAATTTCCTAGATGATTTTTAAATTCATTATTTATGTCAACCTTACCCTGAATGCAAATTGGAATTGGCCTCAACCTCTCAAACCAGTTTTCATTCCCCAGCTTGCAGAGGAGAACAATTCTTTCTGCTTTTTCACCTCCTAGCTGCCTTACTCACTTTGACTGAACTCTGAATAAACTGAAGAAAATATCCCTGTACCAAGACTAAAAGCAACAACCATAGTAATAAAACCCTCTCAGCTACAAGCTCTGCTTCTATGTTTTAAAATAGGCACTCTCACCTTCAAACTTAAGCAGGGTTTAAAAAAGTTATTGAATCAAACCTGAAAATCCAACTGACATTTTAAAACTTCCTTTTTAAACTAAGAGATATTTATGTACTCTGGTGTTCAGCTTGCTCAGCCTAGTTTTGGACAATTCTGGTTGCACGTGTTCCAGAAGGCATCTTACAGCTTCCCCCCCACCCCCGCCATCCTCTCTCCCTCTTTTCTTTCCTCAATTCTTTGTACTATTGAGGTCACGCTAATCCAGCTATAGTTGCTCACATGACTTTTGTCCTGAGATATGCCAGTGGCTTTTCTGCCATCCCTGTGAGTGGTACTTCTTAAATTATGCCTTTGTGGACATTTACTTAAAAACCCCAGGCTTGTGCAAAATAGCGTTAGCTAAGAGGAAGTACACAGAGTTTAATAGACAGGGATGGGCATGTTTTGCTAACTAGCTAATCAGACTCAGAAAAGCATAAACCCATTTAAAACTTCCTGGTAAAACCTGGTGCTGTCACAACCAGCCACTCACTGGAGCACAGAGGAGTCGCTCCGCATGTTGTCCGCTTCCCTTCATTTTCTGCTCTGTTCACTCTGCGGGTTCCTGCTTTGAGCAAACCAGTATTTAAAGCAGCATGAGCTGTACTCATCTGCACTGGCTGGCCAGGTCAAAAAGCTTCACAGGGACACAACAGCTACAAGGGCTATAGGATAATCCTGGAGTCCTGCCCAGCATTCCTGCTCTTGCTTTCATAATCATACATAAATTAACTGGCACTAATGAAACGTTCATAACTGTGTGTGGAATATTGTTGCGTGGCTAATGCCTATCTTCAGGTGCGTAATTAATTGCTCTGTGAGGCATTTTGAGGCAGAGGGAATAAAAGCCCAGCATAAATGCTGACACAACAGTCTGTAAAGGCAGTGGACTAAAACAGAAAGGCCTCTGAGATCAGTGGCTTTCAGCGAGGGCTCCTTATGTGGAAGACTAATTAGGATATTATTTGTTACCATTCGGAGGAACAGCTTCTCAGTTTGGTTAGAGGTGAGCACTAATCATCTGTTGAAATCTAAACTGATTATGTCTGAAGTGTCGACAGATGCAGAACTCCCTCACCGAAGAATGAACATGTGTCAGGTTTTTGAGACAAGCGAAGGGAACACTTGTTTAACAGAAAAAAAACGCTGCACATTATTTAATACTATGCAACACTCATGTACAAATAGGATGAATCATATGGAGAACAGTGGGATTGAATGTACCAGACTAACACAGGAAAATAATTATATAAAACGTACTTTTTCTTTCCAACATAACCGAATTCTTTCTCCACTGATGCTTTTCTCTTAATAGAGTTGTCAGGGGTAAGAGAGGGCAGAAAAAAAGCAAAAGCTCTGACTTGTCAACAAAGCATCCTCGCTCTTTGCCCTGTAGAATGTGCATTAACTGTTGTTTAAATGAACATTTTAAGTTTTGCATTTCTCAAACACTAAGCTCAAATCCTTCCCTCAATCCTAAAATCATCTGTGCACTTACATTTTTACACAGTAACCTACCGCTACACGATAGATCTACACACAACAAACCAGCAGCCTTTACCCTAAGGAATTTAATTGTAATACTCCCATATCTTCCTCAAGGCAATTAAGAAGTAGCAGAAAGGTCCTAGTTCTAACCAGGAGAGCCATGTGGGCAGCCAGGGAAGACTGCCTAACTTGGCAGGCCCTAAAAATGTTTTACATTTTGCCAGAGGGGCACTCCATCCTGTTTTCAAAACGCCATGGGACTGAAAGGGAGCAAAACCCAACCAATTTCCTTGGATCTTCTCCCCCAGAGCAGTGGGGTCTTATTCAAAGTACTTTGTAGAGTCAGGACTGAACAGCTCAACACTTAGGAGGAATAAACATCAACACTCCACTCGATACAAGTTATGCAAACGTATTAGTATTTGCAGGATTGGGGCTTCAAAGACAAGATTTGAGAAGTGAAAAGAACAGAGGAATACAGCATCAAAAATAGCATGTTTCAGCATAATTACCTGTTCACACAATTCCCAGCTACAAGACAAAGCAGCTGCAGTCGTCATGATTGTTGCATGGAGCAAGGCAACAACTTGCACACTTACCCTGTCTGCGCTTTGCCAGACCAGGTACATGGCTAAAAATGTGCAACAGATCAAAAAACTGCTCTTTCATAAGTAATATGATGAACTATAAACACACTGCAAAAGCATCTAAACTACATAAGGTGCTGAGCATATATATGGAAAGAGACAGCCCATATCCCAAAAAGCTTTAATCCTCCTGAAAATTAAAATCCAAACAAATGTGTGGGTTTCAAATGTCATTGCTCAGCACCAGCCAATGAGATATTCCAGTCTGAGTTTCTGAACCATCTGGTAAAGCATCACAACAGCTTTAAGCATCCAAGGATCTGTCAGGGGCTTTAGTTTAGAAATACTAATAATCCCATCATATGCAGCTCCTGCTGAATGGAAGATATACCTACTCAATGATATACTTCCCCCTCCTTTACCCAACCAGGCTAGGGAGAATTAGCCTGACCAAGATTTAGGAACATTTCTCCATTTGAATACAGCTTTGCCCAAGGATTTGAGAGATATTACCCTCCCACAGCTTGCAAGACTTGGTGAAGACCTTCGGTGGGTCAAATGGGAAGAACAATTTCCAGCACAAGCATTTAAAGAGAAAGCATTTTGCTGTGAACTACTTCCTCCCACTGATTTTATGCTAGGGATTTCTTTCTTTCTTACAGTTTACCTTGACTTTTAGAGGTGACATTGGGGGTGAGAAAAAGAAGGGGGGGAAGCTTCATTAAACACATTTAACACTTCTATACAACCCACAGAGCAAGAAATGCTGGTGTGGTGAACTCATAGCTGGAAGACAGACATTTCAGCTTGTTTGTGGCTCAGTCGTTGACTCACTGCATGTCACTGACCAAGTCACTTAAGACCAGCTCTTCAAGAGTCCTACTTGATTGTATTCCTGATCTGTTTTGAAATGGTCTAGCAATGCCTGCCATCTCTAAAAGGCAGGCCTACAATATCCCAAGTGAGGCACCCCAAAGACAGCTGGTTCTTGCTAAAAGTATAAGTTCTTCTTCTACCTCCATTCTCTGAAAATACAGAGGATGCTCCTTGTTTATCACTAAAGAGGGCTTTAAAACCTTTGGATTAAATAAAAAAAAACTTTCCGAACCTTATCCATAGACTCTTAACACTAATAAGGGGGCTTGGGGTTCTTTCTCCCTTCTAATTCCAATAGGATTTAAACCACATCTACAAGCATAAAGTTGAACCAGTAGTTCAGGACCACTGGCCCTTTCACATAGCTTGTGGTCAACGTGTTGCACTTGGGAGACTTTGATAATGCTCGCAGCAACAGAAATAGAAAAATGAGGTGACACAGAGACCTGACTACAATTTGCAGCACTGTTACTGCCCACAGACTGAGAGCAGCTTGCAAGTGTTTTCCAGAGTAGCAGTTTACAGTCACTACAGCACGGGATACTCCTAGAGGGGCACACATAGAAAAGAAGATATGCAAAGCTGTTATTAAACAGTCTTAAATCCCTCAGGGAGACCCATAGCTACAATGTAGAACAGTTTTGAGTCTGGAAATTAGAAAGAAAAAAAAATTGGGAAAATAAGCACTTTTTAGATGGAGCCAGCCTTTGAAGTAGCCTCAGCGTCTAGCATTGCTAGGAAGGCACTCCAAGCCTAACATGCAGAATCTTCGGGGAAGTTGTTTTAAAGTGCTTTGTACACAACCAATTAACTTTAACTTATTGAGATGGCATCTCTTAATTCTTCAATTTGTTAAATATTTCTCTTTGAAGAATTTTCTTTCCAAAGAGCCACTTAAAGCAATTTCTCTATTGTACCATTCAAGCTATCGGTGGACACAGACAAATTCGTAAGTTATCAACATGGTGATGAGCTTTTGGCCATTTAAAAAAACCAAACCAAACCACAAATGAACCAAACGACAAACAAACAAACCAGCAGCAACAATAAAAAGAAAAAAAAAACAAACCCAAAACCAACCAAAAAACCCCCCAAAAAAGGAAAGTTTGTCTTAAAAAAGCACACTGGAAAATAGCCACTCACAGGTAATTCTAAATAGAGACTTGTGAAGTAAAGAAAGTAAAGACAAATGCAATCAAGAGCTAGTAAAACCCTATCTGTTAAACGCAGCATCCTGTGAGCTGACATTGGACTTTTAGCACTCATCATTCTGCAAGCCACTGGAAAAAGAAGGTAATGGGTAAAACCCAAAAAGATGTGATAAAGACTTCCTATTTCACTGAAAAGCCACGTGTCACTTGCATGAACACTTCAGCAAATCATTGCAGAAAAATCAGCTGTCAATCAGCTGCTGCTTCTGCATCACAAGTTGACCAGGAGTAAGGGGAATTATTTGCAGATTAAGAATTGTGTTGATGTGTAAAAGCAATTGATCAGTATGTGGGCAAGTGGAGAAGTGACACAAGTGACAAGGTATTGAATTAAGAAGAGTCAAACCCCGCAAAGTACCAGGCTTCGCTAAAATCTTATGTTCCCATCATCTGAGCAAGAGGGACAGTTTTAGGTAAATAAGGAAGTATTCTTTGCTGATGGGAAAGCAACCCAGTATGGAGTTTGTGGCCTTAGAAAAGAAAAAAGCAACTGACATGACAAAAAAATCAATGCTGAATGGAAACCTGCTAAACACAATTGGCAAGACCAACTTTTTTTGCTGCCATCTGCGCCTTTTCCTCTTACCATCACTTCACACTTTCCAGTGCAAACCAGTGGAAGTCAAGCTGCCCCACAATCAAGCCATGTATGAAAACTCTCCCCATAGAGGATTACAGCGAGGAACTTACAACCACAGTAGCCTTAAATTTGCATTAGAGCAACTACACAGATGAGAAGCAGTGTTCTTGGCTTTTAAGTGTCCAGTTTCACTCGTTACCAGCTCTTGAAAACCCCCTGTCTGAGATGCAAGCCTGTGAAGACTGAAATATGTGAATAATCCTACTGCTATGGATATTCCCATAGCCTGCTCTGATAAGCAAAGGTCTGCATGTGACAAGTGACAAGCAAACCTCACACTTCACACTTGTTTGGACCTCTGGACATAACCGGAGATACTCAAACCTCAAAACTAAAGATGTGATGAACACTTGGGTCTTTCTCTCCCTCTCAAAGCTGAAAAGGCTGGTGAGCATCCATGTACAATGTTCTCAGAAAAGTAAAAGGCAGGTACTGAGTTACTGCACCTATTCCAAGCTGAGCATGCCTTTTATAGAGGCAGATGAGAAAACAGAGTGACATTAGGCCAGGATAAGTATCAGGGATGTAAGATACAACCCTAATCATTACAGAATGCTCCATTTTTAATGAACAGCAGAGCTGGCTAAAAATTATAGTAATTTAAACTCAAGTGGAAAATGGAGGTATTTTTCATTAAAACTGATTTTTCAACCAGCTCTAACAAACAGGAAGTAGAAGAAGAATGAAAATAGAAGACATGGAAACATAATATTACAAGTACTTCATGTTTTGTAGCTGTTACTACATTAACAGCATTTCCCTGCCCCATCCATAATTTTCCTCGCAAGATCAAAACCAGGCCAACCCAGCATCTTGCTTTTTCAGCCTTCCACTGAGAAACTCAGATACTACCCTTAGTCTTCTACAGTCTACTACTTATCAGCTACAAACACCTTTACCCTGAGATAAAGTAGGTTTCCCGCTCTCTAGATCAGGGGATAACTTATAGCAGCATTTTGAAAATGTGTTTGCCCAGCTAGGGAGAATTCAGAGCAAAAAGGGAAGTCCTGCAGGACGTGTTGGCCTCTGATAGTCAAACTTCTGCACTGTTACATGAAGAAGCAAGACTGAATGAGGAGGAGGAGCAAGGAAAAGGAAACATACACATACCACAACTTCGCACTTATGCAGCACTTCCTCTCCACAGTCCTCCAGAGAGGAGCAAGGCATGAATCTTCATCATCCCCACCTACCAGGGACGAAATCAAGGCAGAGGAGAAGGGGAATTTCTCCATTACCAAACGGGTACTGCAGAGGAAGCAAAGTTCACACTGAAATATTTTACTGGCTCTCAGGATAATGCTAATACTACCACCCTTGGTTTTATCTAACTGAAGAGTCCTACCACATCATTGTTTCTCTAACACAGCAAAGGACATTGAACTTGGAGTACAGGGAAGTGGAAGGAGTGGGGTGGAGAAGGGGAGACAAGACAACTTTAAAGTCTTTGGTGTGTATTTATAATGTTGTAGAGAAACTGCATTTCAGGATGGAATGATTATTGATTTCTTAATGGATTACTGCTGCACAAATTTACACTCCCCCAAAAAAAACATCAATCTTAGGACAATAATTATAAACCTATCACACTGTATAGAGCATTCTGACCAAGTAGAAACTTATCACTATCTGCCGGGAAATGGCCAGTTTTCTTTCTCCCACTCCAAACACATTACAGCATGGCAAGGAGCTACTGAAAAATACATGCTATGATAAAACAAAGTTTGTAATAGCCACAGGACATACTTCCAGTCAACTTTCATTAAACAGACTCCTTTAAACTGCTGCCCTTAAGACAATGCTTGATCCATTAGTGAGCAAGTTAATTAGTTATTAGAATCCTTTTATGTTATTTTTATCATAGTAATGAAGCAGCCACAGCATAAAGTGAGACTCCTTAATGGGCAACATACATTCACAAACCCACACACCCTCACTTTTTCTGTTTACCAGCCTACAGTCAAATGCTTCTGTAGCTAAGTAATTTTTTAGCAAAGGCATCCATAGAACAGCTTTGCTACAAGCAGCATCATATTGCAAAAATGACTGAATTACCACAAGGACTCCCCTTGACTTCAAGAAGTGTCAGACCAAATCACTAGAGACAGGGCACTGTGGAAATTTAAAAATCATTCTAAAACAAAAACCTCAATACCCCAAAATTTGTACAATATGCAAGGATGTGAAGGACTCACGGCTGGCTCTCCTGAGCAGTTCCCACCCATAACACCACCTATCTTCTACCCACTGTTTAACTAAAGACATTATATGAGGTTAGAGTCCAACCATGAGGCATGAGCTAAAGGTGACCTACAGAAGGGACTGGGTGTAAAGCCAGTGTCTCTGAGCTGCTGCCCCCATCACTCTGGTTCAGCATACCTTTGCAGAAACAATCAGCACCAGGAGCTCCCACCCCTGCTCAGATACCACCCTCTCGCTTCATGAGACCGTGCAGCAAACTGGATCAGCAAATCCATCTAAACTAAAAATACCCTATTTTGTTGTTTGGTTTTTCTTTTTTAGAAAAACTGCTGATAGAGAACAAGGTACATTAGACTCTGCTTTGACTGCCTGCCTTAAGAATAATTACCTCTGCTAGAAGGGCATGTGGGGCACTTACAGAATCACAGAATGGTTTGGGTTGGAAGGGGCCTTAAAGTTCATCCAGTTCCAACCCCCTGCCACAGGCAGGAACGCCTTCCACCAGAGCAGGTTGCTCCAAGCCCTGTCCAACCTGGCCTTGAACACTGCCAGCGATGGGGCAGCCACAGCTTCTCTGGGCACCCTGTGCCAGCGCCTCACCACCCTCATACAGAAGAGCTCCTTCCTTATATCTAACTTGCCAGTTATAACATCTGTGAACAGTGACAGCCCACATATCCACTGCCCATAAAACATGCACAGGTTAGAACCTGACACACAACAGATTTTCAAGCTCCTGCAGCACTCTGACTGCAGTTTCCTCCAGAGCAGAAGTGCAGTTATACTTTGCTCAACACTAATCCCACTGTACCCAGTGCTGAGCTTCGCTGTAGGAAGCAGGTAATAGAATAGCTCGTAGCAGCTAAGCGCTAGGATTTAAATGGAAAAACTAGATACAAATTGATTGCGACCTAGTTGTTCTCTTCCATGCCTAAAACAATTTCATATACAAATGCAGCCAGCAGATGTTCCCCCAGACTAAGTTTGTCACTATCTAAAATGTGCCCCCATGATATGGGCCTATTCCAAAAGCATTTGGAACTATATGGAGAATCTCCCACAAAACGCAGTGGGCTTTAGGAAAATCCTAAATTACTCCTGAAGAAGCTCTCCAGCTACGCAGCACAGGATCAGCACCTTAACCTTCATTTCTCTTAAGAGGCTACAATTAAATTAGTGCAGCAACTTCTCTCCTTTCTCATAACCTATCAATCCTCCCCAAGCTCAGGAACCAGCCATAGCTGCTGTAGAACAGTAAGAGCATCTCCAAAACAACTCACCTACTCAAAAAGTGGTTAACAAAAAAAATAAAAAAGAAAATAGCCAAAGAAAACAGCATTCTCCAAGGCACACAGGCCACATAAAATAAAAGCAAAGGGCCCAAAGCGCAACACTTGCCATCAGCTTCAATTAGCAGCAAAGTGGGTTTTGGGAAAACAAGGGCCTCTTCAGAGCTGCTATAGGGCAAAGACGAAATCCCAGAATTAACAACAAAATCCCCACATGCACATTAATATTCAGAGGCAATTACCTTTCAGCTTAAAGTCAGCCAACATGCATCTTACTACAACAGCTCTTAAAGCAATCTTGTTTACAACTGGAAATGGATTACATTATCTCAGCTCCACCTATCCACATAATGCAGAGCAAACTGTCAAACATAAAATTACAAAATGGTTATTGTAAGGTATCCCCTTCAGCATAAGAATTAATTTGACCTATTTTATTACTAAATTATTACTCCCACACAAATTTTCTATCACAGATATCTATCAGCGCTGACATTTATATTCAAGTGAGGCGCGCTCCGATGCATATTCTTTTCCATCTCAAAGGTGTATTGAGCAGATTTGATGTAAACAGCCTCCTGCCAAGCTAGTTAAAATCTTAAAACTTTATACATACAATTAGATTGTGACAATAACCATTTGCTTGGGAAAAAAAAGAAAGAAAATATGGAAAAAAAAAAAAGAGATCTACACAGCGTTTCAGGTTCTGAAATAAAATGCCTCACAGATTAAAGAAATGATTAATCTAAATTTAAGGAGGACCTACGGATATTTTTCCTATGGCTCCGGCAGGTTGTTCTGATTGTCACCAAGAGACATGATTTGACACAATGGCCCCGATTAAGAATGTGCTTAAGTCCTATTAAAGCCAGTGGAAGTTAATCATCTGTTTAAGAGCTTTGCTAAATCAGGACCAGAACAGGAGACATTTCCAAAAAATCTGGGCCTAAATTGAACACACACTAATTAGCTGCACACACCAATTACATGATTATGGATGAAACGCTGTTGTTCAGCATTTACAATGGCACACTTCGTGTGCAATCATTTAGGAATAAGGCCTAATTATCATTCTGTAACAGGTCCCACAATGCATTATAACCCATATATACCACGCTCATTTTAGTTGAAGGAATAGCTTAAAAAGAACGAAAAAGAAACCCAAACAAACAAAAAACCAAAAGCGAACAACAGAAAAAAAATCCTTCCAGTAGTATTTGTCCAAATTCTCAAGTGGATCAAGATCTGACCCTTTTGGAACTTCGTTGTGTTCACAGTGAGAACATCTGAGCACTTCAGCTCAGCTCTGTTTTCTTATTGCTACATTTTGCTTGCAGAAAATATTCACTCTTGCATTTCAAAATATAACATTTGTACTCCATGCAGCTTAACAACTGAAGCCCCACACTTGGGAAACAAACAAATTGGCACAGATTTGCATATGCAGGATTACTGATACCTGCAAATTATTTCTAGTGAATTATTGCACAAACAAAGCAGGAGCTGCTGAAAGGATAATGATCTCAACCATTTGAAATATCTAATGTTAGCCAGGATAGCGAAGTCTCACTTTTATGTCGCTTAGCCTGGTATTTACTGCTTTTTCTTAGCAGCAAGATTTTTGGATAAGTGGCTTCAAGAGGCTCCACCTTCATTAAATTAAGAAAAAAACCCAGGAATTCCCAGCCCTAGAGATTGCCGAGAAGCCATGCTTCAGTGCGAAACACGGCTCAGAAACGAGAAGGGACATAGAGAATTACATTTATTAAACAAACACCCAAAAAAATCATCTCATGGCATGCAAGGCAATCTTGCGATTTCAAACTTGACTCATGATTGTGAAAGTTTGGAGTTGGCATGCCAACTCGGTGAGCCATCTGCTCACCACCAATTTATAAATGAGGCTGCTGCCAAAGCCACCCGATTACTCAGTTCTAATATTAGTGATGTAACTAAAACATACTTGTAGGGTTTCTTTCCCTATGAACCAGGAAGCACAAGAAAAATAACTTACAGATGAAATCTTAAAACAGGTAAAAGTGTATTTATACTCTATACTCCCTTCAAGACTGATTAGTGGGAACACTCAAGATTAATTCAATGCTTGGAGTTCTGTAATTCCCTTTAAACCAAGTCAGAAGGAAAGAAATCAGTAGAGTGATGAGAAAGGATGGACAAGGTAAATCATATATCCTGCATCCAGTGCCCATTTCTTTGTTAATGATTTAAACAAAACACACTCTGCTAAAAAACCCTATACCTCATAATAGCATTTAATATATTTTTGACAACAGATTAAAGAAATTGTGCACACAGTCTAGCAGGTATAACTGCTGATTTTACTAGCGATGCTGATTTTATTGTTAGAATGAGGAAATTTGGGTAAAACACCATCCTATTGAAACTATTGCTTTCTTATTAAAATTCCAGATTCCATATAGCAGTGAAAAAAATGCTGGAAGTTCGTCTACAGTAAATAATCCTTGGGGTATAAGATACTGTAATGGAACTTGCATGGAAAATTACTCACTCAATCATTTTTAAAACATTGAGTCACAATTCAGTTCTGCTGGCCTGAAACTCCAGATCTATCTCCATGACAAGTCAGCAGCAAATCCCAAAGCAGAGCCAGTATTCCCAGAGCTCAGACATTTGGATGCGCTGCTGCAGTAGTAAACCCAGGAGTGTGCAATGTTTTACACCAGTGCTTCTACATAACACCTTCTTCCCATTGAATTAAGAAAAAAAGTTGCTTACTGCTGGCTTCAATGTGAACAGAATTAGGACATTTCTGAGGGCTCTACAGGGGACACGAATAAGTCTAAAGCCACAGGCAATCCTGGTGACATTAATTAAGAGGCCAATGCCAGTGATAAGCATCCCACTTCATTTCACGACACCTTGCTCTATCACTGCCAAAAAGAGATGCTTTTAAATCTGCATTTTGAAATTAAATGCATCATCATTACACAATTACTGTCCTAATTAGCCTCCTCAACAACAGATCGGCTTTATTTACCATTAATTTTCGTTAATGAGTTAGTTGTAGTTTTATCTGATGGATAATGGGAGAGAATTAATAATTGCTTAATCCACACAAAATTTGGTTGTTCACATAGTGCACAAAATTTTGACAAATGTTTCTGAATCCTAGCCAACAACCACCAGCACATTTTCACTATCTGAAAGCAGCCAAAGCTCAGCAAATGTTATCATATCACATTATAGTAGATTAAACTGTTTATATATATAATTAGAATTATTATTATAAACTAGTCATAAATTGAAATCTCATCGCCAACTCAGATGGAAGCATCCCCCTCTTCAAAGCACCTGGCCACAACAATTAATTCGGGTCATCTCTTTGATGGTCTACCGAGATCTATTCCATTTACAGTTGCACAAAAAGATGATGCAGAGACTCAGGCTGGGGAAACAATTGTCTTGTTCACATGTCAGGCATCCTATAGATCCCATGCCTTTGTCCATACCCCTCCAATGAACTCTAGCCTGCCTCTGAAACCAGTTTAAGGTCACAGTTACAGTTTTTTAACTAGGCATTGATTTTAAATGGTTTTAAACCACCATTGTCAGTAGCCACATTGCTACTTTCCCTCAAAAACACTTTCCGGCTCCCAAACACAGGGCTGGTTTTGCCTCTACCCAGACTCAGGTACTGACCTCACAACAGGAGACACACCAGAAATTCCTTAAAAGGACTCACACACTACTGGTTTCATAAGCGCATTCAGATGCCACAGCAAAGATGGGAAAAACATGACAAGCTGAGGCACTAAATAAAATCCATGTGTTTGAGAAAACAGAATGTATGATAGTGATCGGCATAAGCAAAGCAGAACCAATACCCTAGCACCATTCTCTTCTAGCACAGTAGTCTACTGCTGAAGCGCTGTAAATCAGATGCCACATAAAACTTCAGGATCTCCCCATACACAGTCACTAAGGAACCTTGACTAATTATACTGCAATTATTATCCATATTTCTACAATGAAAACCTATTTTTATTCATTTCCTAAGACACTGTACTCTGTTGTTCTAGACCGTTAAGAAAACCAACCAGGGTTCCACTGCAGAACTGGCTGCAGTCAGGACACAGATAAAACATCTTGACACAAAGATGAGCAAGTACGTTACAGAGCACCATTATAGATTATTTCCTGGAATGCACTGCAGTTTGCTTTGGCTTTGAATACATATGTGATATATATTTACTAGAGCAAAAATCTTACTGCTATCAATTTTTCTATAAATATTTAATGGTTACCAGTCAGAAGCTAAATTTAAATAACAATAGCACTAATGACATTAAATAAATGAAGCACTTGAAAAGTGTGAGAAAAAAGCAAATGCCTCTTTACAGCATTTTAGCACAAAAGCAGTAAGACAGCAACCTGAAACCATGTTATGTGCTGATGGCCTGAGTCATGTCTGGTCTCACAGCCCGAGCAGTGAGGTGATTTTGCACAAACATCTAACAAAATGTAGGTCCTGCGAGCAGCAGCCTTAGCAGAGACTGGCTTCCAACAACTTTTTCCCATGAATTTGACATTTGAAAAGGGTGGCGCTTAATAGCTTTTCCTTTAGCAGAGGCGTAAGTCACATACCTCTCCTCTTTCTGGCTTCCTAATTTCATAAGACTTGCATGATTCCAGTATTTTTCAAGCCTGTATGTCTCCATAGTATGTGACCGAAACTCTCCTGAAGTGCCTTCCATTTGTATTTACACAAATCTCACATGTACAGGCTTGTCATAAACTAGGGCTGGACACATTTTCATACCTTCTCTATTGATACTAGCTAATTTGGGGGCAGCTGACTGGTGAAAGCATTTATACTCACATTCAAATGTATGGGATTTGAGGGAAATGAAGAAATTTTGATAGACTAAATTTAAAAGAATGCAAGAATAAACTCACAGAGCTCCCACAGTCTGCTAACGTCATATACTACTTGACCCTTAAATACACAACCAGCACATCATTCTTTTGAACTCGAGACGTACCTATAATCTGACATTCTGAAGTCACATACGCAAAAGATGAAGCTGACTGCCTCCCACCTATAGGAGCTGAATTCATACTAACATCAATTTCTCTAATTTTTCTCCACCTCTTCAGCCTATAATTTTATTCACCCATTTGTATCTCTTCAGCTGGCATCCTTTGTGTAGCTCTTAAAGATTTATTGTTGGAATGCATGATATAACGAGGAGATATTATTCCATTACACTCCAGAAGAATAGATTATCCAAAGGATAATACCTAACAGTGATGGGAGAGGCCTGTGCATTTAAGATAGAGGACAAATTTCAAACAGGGAGTTTCAAGTAAAGCTGATACCCCAGATTGTTCCACACAGCTGCATGGAGATGTATTAACCTCACACAGGAACCACCTGTGCTGGTAACAAGGTCCAAAGAACTGGTAAAGTTTATCTAATTTGGGGAGATCGAACTGTAAAGCTATTATACACATCTATGTCTAGAACATACCTACTTCTGAAAGGTGATGCAGACTCAGTTACTGAGTGAATGTAAGGCCCAAAAGTGTATTCTAAAATATTTCTCTATAGGGACAAACTCTGCACAGGTGCCAGATCATTGCAAACTCTTCAGAAATGCAGGGAGAGAGGCCCCTCACCATGACACTGCATGTGCAACACGAAGGCTGTACCCAGGAAAGGAATTAAAAGCAGTATGCAAAACTGCTAATTAATAAGATTTGTTCCCCTTCAGGAGCCATTATCTGGACAAAGCAAAACACATACTGCTGGATACCAATTTCTCAAAAAACAAGATAAAACCCCACCAAATTCAAACACCATTTTCTTCTTTGCCTCAACCTTCACCCAGTATCACAGACCCGGCTGCTAATCAGAACAAGATCTTCAATCTACTGCAGCTCTTCCATGGAAACTTTTAAACCATCCATGACTTAAAGAGAATAGCTGCTCTTCCCTAAATGAATAGATCTCATACCTCTTCTGTGTAAAAAGACTTGCAGTTTTCATACAGAAAGAGGCAACTTCTTTCATTTTCAAAAGAAGGGAATTCACATCATCATGTTTGCTGCTCTTTGGACAGAAGCAGGTATTTAATTTTCACTGCTGAAGTTTAAAGGATGCACGGATACAGTTACCAAAAATTCTCTCAGTTTGTGTTTTATGGCTAGATCATTACCTAAAAAGCACATTTGTTTACAAAGGGAAACATAAAATGTCCAAAGGCTGAGCTGAGGCCTAAGAAAGAGTAGGTGTGAATTCTCATATGACTGCATACACACAAATTCCCAGAGTAATTATGAGAAAAAATAACATGCACTTGGGTGTATCACAGGCTTCTCCAGCCAGCTTTCTGTGCCACTGAGCAACATAACTTTCATGGACTGAGAGAACACATGTCCCTTGAAAAAAAACCAGGACAACATCACTTTCTTCGGATGGAATTATGGATTTTTTTGAGGCTGAGAGGAAGGCAAGGGAAACATGACTCATAAGGAGCTGAAAAAACTCCAGTCTGTTGTTGAAGGTCACAGCATCGATATGTTTAGTATAACACTTGTTTTGTTCAAGTGGAGGAACAAAGGGGATAAACAAGAAAATGCCCCTCATCGAAAAGTCAAGCTCAGTCATGTATGCGGTTTAACTGCAAATGGAGCACCTCTATTGTAAGCCCTGCCCAGATCTTCCATTAGCTGGAGATGAAACACAGCTACCTTACCTTCCAACGAGAAAAACGGTGATAAGACAGAATAGACAGAGTGAATGGATTTTCTGTGCTCCGGTATGTCCTACCGTCTTTGGAAACTGCTTCAGACTTTCATCCATCAGGACAAAGAGCCCAACGTCGGCAGCATCAAGACGTAGCCAGATCTTCTACCCCCACAGCATGAAGCTTCAGGGCGGACACTAGAGCTGAGTCCCCAGAAGACCTTCTCCAGCCCAGTGACAGGGAAAGTACTTAAATATTCCCACTAGTCTTCCCTTTCTCACTTTCCCTACTACAGTGACTATATCTATGCCCAGAACAGCCTCACAAGTGGTACCAAGAACCCAGCAGAAAAAAGGAGTAAAAAAGCCCCAGTTGGTGCAGCTTCTTCATAAAGCCGTGGTGGGGAGAGTGGAGGCACGTCTGGAGTGAACTGGATTCCTTGGCTCCTGCCTTACGTAAAACCCAGTCTGCTAAACAGGCTCCTACCTGTTTAGGGACATGATGCACTTAACTGCTCTCTTTTTCATTCACCACCAGATTTATATCCTCCACACCAGGGATGAGAGTGCAGTTTAGCCCTACGACTGACCTACAACCACATACATCCCCCATACCATTCCCTTCAAGAACACAGGGATCACCAACAATCTTGGCTTCCCCATAGGGTAGACCCAGTGCTCTGTAACCTGTCTGGAGAAGCTGAATACAGCAACCATGAGCTAAAAGAGCAGGTATGATGCACACAGAGCACACCACCTCTGTGGTGCTATGCCTCAGTCACACAGCGTTACTGGAATAAACCTCCAAAGCAGAAAGCAAGGATGTGTGGAAAAAGAGCAAGTCAGTTAAAAAAAAAAAAAAAGTTCTAATTCATGGAAGCTTTTTATCAGCATAGAAAAGAGGGGCATCAATCAGCTTTTCCAGGAACAGGGCCTGCTGTTTTACGGTACACTCCAGTATAACACCTGTAACACCACTTGCAGGTGACCCTGCGAGCCACGGCTACACGCACAGCAGGAGCTTCTGCCAGCACTGCTCTGCCTGTGTGGGATTACAGCTCTCCAAAGCCACAGGCTGACACAGCAGTGCCAGCACAAGCCGGTAATGTAAACCTGGCTCTGGATCAAGGGCACATTTTGCTGGGCAGTGTAAATAGGGGTTTGTCCATACACAGACCTGGTAATGTATGGGAAGAGTTAAAATGCTGTGGTTGCTCTAATGTAATCACATCAGAACAAGGTGCTTTCGGACTACCACAATTATTCCTGTGCAGGACAGGAAATAAGCTACACTGGTGTTCAGGTACTTCTGAAAGTGTCTCATTGGGGGGCTGCAAAAATGAAATGTAAAGCAACCCCTAAGCAAAGCAGATATTGTAATAAAATTCCCACTTTTGACGAGGCCTAACATGTACCACCCTAAGGTATCTGTAGCCTCTTTGATTCACAAAAAAGGCAAGAGGGGCAAAAAGCCAGCACAGAAACATGAAATGACTCCCCTATGGTGATAAGAGTCAGGAGAAAAGCTGGACCTCTGGTCACCCAGCCCATACCTGTCAAGCCTCATCGCTTGTCAGTGATAACCACAGCTCTGCTTTCTTCCATTGGGATGCATCAGCCAGACACTTGGACTCTAAACAAACATTCACCACTCTATGCTATGGCACAGGCTCCACACCTGGGCTAGCAACAGGTCTTGTTACTACAGAGAGCAGTGGCACAGCCTTCTCTTAAAGTTTCTACCAACCTGCTTCAAGGTGGATCCCCTGAAGAGTTTTCTTCACTGGGATTATTGAGAAAAAGGCAGAAGAGACCTAAGCCTTTTCCTTACAGCTAGAATAGCATCACTCTTTCAAGGCGCTGTCTTGGCACTGAAAGGACGATGAGAATGGCTCACCCTCTGTAACTCACAAAGATGACACAGGCAGCTGCATTTCCACTTGTAAAACCTAGTCCTCCAAACTGTCAATTACCTGAGGGACTAGACAGAGCCTGTAGCCCACAGGAATAGCAAACAAGCCCTTGATCCAATTTCCCAGGAGAGAATACCCATCGATCTCAACATGAGAGGCACATTCCCCTGGATTCAGGGATGGGAAATACAAAATGCTCTCTGATAGCAGCTGCGCAATGAGGTACCTGTTAAAGTGCCACATTTCAAGGAAGATGAGGATTGCTCTTTTTGTTGGCATGTCTGAAAAGGAACTGAAATTCCAGAGGCAAACTTTGAAAACTTGCTGACTCCAAAGCTAGCAAGAGCACTGAGTGTTGTAACAGGGTGTGTACCAAGGAAAGTTAACCAAACCTGACAGTCCAAGAGAATAACAGAAGCTCCCTAAGAAAAGGTGTGTGCTGCAACAAAGCCCTGGCAGATGACCTCTCAGGAGGCTTCCATCAGAATGGATAAAAACCTTTTTAATGAGATTAACTGATCATTTTGCTCCACCCTCGTTATAACACTCACTGGGAGAGAGGAATGTTTTTGCAGCCGAGTATCCAACTCCATAGGGAATGCCAGAGAGACTGTAACAGAAATATGAAAAATCGACAGGGGAACCCTCTGCCATTGGAGTGTGAGCTATGGATAGCAAGTTACTTAAACACGTATTAGTTTCAGCAGCTACTTGGGTGTTCATTTATGCACAGAGTTTGTATCGGAGGAACTATTTCATTATTTTAACCGTACCAGAGTGAAACATCTAAGCTGCTGTGGATGAAGTTACAACAATCCAAGTTGCATCCCAGAAAGTATTTCATTTCCAGGTACCCCTTTTTTCTTTTTTTCAAGAAACAAGCAGTGTAACACTACTCTGCAGCACTTCAGTTTTCAGGTGTGGTCAAACCCCCCTAGATTTCTGTTCAAAGCCTGATCATCACCTTTTTATTTCTTATTTTTCCTCCTTAAACTTCAAGGAAGCTAAATCTATTGGCTGAAACTCTGATGAGTATTATTCCTCCAACAATTCCCAGGGAGTCTGAGGTTAAAAGGCTGATGCAAAGTCAGTGCTTCTTTAAGTGTCAAAGGAGTTCACTTCTTCCAGTTCCTTGCCACACTTTATTGAGCTCATCCCTTATGTGTAAGCTCATTTTGGCACAGAGCATCTTTGCTGCCCTTCAACCTGCAAAACCATAGGTACCCCTGTATCAGGCGCAGCTGAGCTCTCTAAACATCAAACTGTGAAGGCTGGAAAGTCAGACACAAAGAACTGAAGGACATCCTAAGGGATGGTCAGAAGTCCACCTCCCTGCACCAAGGCAACATAAAAGATAGCCAGGCCAATGGATGCTGCCTACCCTACTCCTTAAAGGCTGCTGAAGAGATTCCTCCACATCTCAAGGTTATCCAGTCCAAGTTTTTAGCACCATATGCAGTGTTTCACACTTTCCGAGACACTTGGAAGAGCTGAATACCTGAATCCCCACTTCACGGGCATTCAACAATTTGGCTGCCAGAATTCTTCCTGCCCCAATGCTCATGTTAGGGGAGTGACTGCCTCAAAGCACTAATTCAGTCCCTGCTCCAGCAGCCTAGCCCCGCAGCTCCAACCACCCCCTCTAAAGAAAAGCCTCCTGCAGAGGCTCAGCCCCCATCACCTCATCCTACTGAAAAAACACATACTGAGCCAAAAGAATCCCACTGCAAGGTCCAGCTTCACTTGCCTGGGCAGTAGACTAGTGATGGCAAGGCTTGTTTGCAGTGTAGGTGAGGCACGAAGCAACCTCCAATTTTAAACAGTTTCATCCCAAAAGACAAGCTCAACGGTTACGTTTCTTTATCCATACAGATACAGTGCTGATACAGCTTTGGTACATGAAACTTTTTCTGGGGGCAACACAACTGTGACAAAATGGGGGTCGTATGGCAATTTGGAGTTCAGAAATGAAAGTAATCAAGACAGATTTGGGGCGCTCTTGTCAGACAGCACAATCATTCCCCATCACGGAGAAAATGCAATCGCCTCCATTGCAGCAACAGAGTCAGCTGACAGTGGCTGTTTTCTTAATCCATTATTTCTCATAACTTAGTAACACTTTAAGCTACTACAAACACATCCTTAGAATGTACCACAATTTTAATCAGTTTCAAACATCAGATGTTGGGTTTGATATTTATGATTGTTCTGTTTCATTTAAGGGCTCCTTTTGTCTATGAAAGCAAAGATAAAGTTATTTGAGACACCCACTGTAAAGTCTCTAATTTAAGAGGAAATTTCCTCTGTCACTGACTGTCAGATGCTAATAGCTGATGTTATTTTCTGCACGATAGCAGGCAAGTGGTCTTAGAGAAGTATCCTTCATCCTATACAAAGCCATCATCGAGCTCACTAATCAAATAACTGTGCCCTGCAGTTTCTAAAGGGACATTCTAAGTCCATTTTAAGCTACAGAAAAACAACACAAAAAAAAACCAACCTCTAATAACTGTAGTAAGAACCCAGTGTGGTATTATGAGGAGGTGACTGGGAATTATTTCTTTTTAAAGCCTCTTTTATAAGGATTCCCCATCAGCCTTTAATTAGCATGCCGGTTCCTATTCAGAGGTTCCTGATCACTTACAGCCCAGTTCAGCATTCACTGAAGGCAACAACACAGACTCCCTTGAACCCTGTGGGGTCTATAGGAGGGCTTAGGGCCATGCAGGGAACTCCCTAGTGCCAACACAGTTAATTGAGCCTTTGATGCCCAGCTCTGGGTGTCAGCCTTAGGAAGAGTTTATCTACGGAAGATCAGAAGAAAAGCTGGACTTCCGGATTTGGGGCCATGTAAATGTATCATCTGTACTCAGTAGGTGCAGCACTAATTTGTCTTTTACTGTAGAGGACAGTGAGATGATCAATCAACTTATTCTGTTTAACTATTTACACATATTTTGAATCTCTGCTTACATAAAACTACAATTATGATTTTAGAATAGAGCATCTGCCAACATACATACAGTATTCTGCTAAAGGCAGATACATACCGCAAGGTATATGCAAGATCATTAGCTAGCCATGACAGGCGATTTACTGTGATTTATCTCTCAGGATCATCTCACTCACAGGGAAAATTGAGTGTCAGCCCCATCCATAACCTATACATACCATCTAGCTACTTGAAAATGATAATAGGTTAAAGGATGCAGCAGACAACTCTCCAACACCAGCCAAAATATTTAACCTGAAACCTTTTGGAATAGAACCCGAAAACATCAGCAGCAAAGCCAGAACTCCTACTAACTTGGATTGCCAAGGGCTAATGAACATAGAAAACTCTTTACCTAGCACATAATTTTACTATTGCTGGGAGAGTGCTGCTCAGTCATTTCAGTACAGATCCAAGAAATTTGCTTCTTATGGTTTTGTCTCTGTTTGAGCCAGATACAAATTAATGTTAAATTAAGAGCTGCGGTTCAAAACGATTCAAAGAAATGCAAGAACAAAGGTCAAAACTTAGATCTCCACCCTGGAGGTGCATGTCCTGAGCTCACAGCTAAATAGGGCCATCCACCTTCTTGTAGCAACAAAACCAGGAGTGAAATATTTGCAGTCTGATCCACGTACTTACTTACATACCACCTCCTCCATCAGCAGACCCTACTCAGCCAGAAAGCCAGGCCCTGGGCTTCACTGTAACAGCAGAGCTGATGTGTCCTCCAATGATTCCACTAGAAACAAAACCATACTGAAGTACAACGCAGCCACTTCTGCCACTTACAATGGTGGATGATGAATCAATTCATATGGAGCTACCACATTTATACAAAGTATCTCAAACAGCTACTCCTCCTTACTCTCCCATCTCCGCCTCTCCTTTAAAAAATACATACTATTAAAAAAAAAAAAAAAAAGAAAAACAAGAAAAAGAAAAAATATTTAAAAAAAAAAAAAGAGAGGTCACAGGCCCCTGGGTTATGGAACCTTTAAAAGAATTTCCTGTACCTTATAAAACAGGTGGAAGGCTCTAAAGCACAGCCTGGTGATTTAGTCTACACATGCCAGATCCAAGATTTGGCCAAAAACTTTAAATGAATCAGTGTAACAGCTGCCACAAAAGCCGACAACCTCTAATCAATACCTTCCATGTTTAAGACAGAACAAACCTCCTCCCTGCAAAACAGAGCATGTAAATTATAACAAATTTAAGTTTTGCTTGGCTTAGGAAACCCAGGCAGAGCCCCTAAATTTTCAACAGCAGTATATGGTTAACAGAAGAGTAGCAGTGATGAGAGCAGCTGAGACACCTGTGAGAGACCAAAAAACACACCTACAAAAAATTAGATATTCAGCAAGGCTGCAGATATGTGTGCCGCAAGAACTAACAAAGCTTAAAAACCATTGAAAATGTTACAATGAACATGAAAATACTGAATGTGTTAAAGTATTTTTGCATTACTTCATCCCAGATCTTTTTTATTCCCTAATTTGACTCTGGGTTTTAGTCTAGATTATAAAGAAGATTTAAAACCGGGAGATTTTTTTTTCCCTTCCAATGAAGCCTTCCCATTAATAAAAAGGAAACAAAGAAAATGAAGAAAGTGAGTAGTAAAACTTTTACAACATAATAAAATATATCAGAATCCCAATGCAGCAGGATTGGAATTGTCTAAAGATGCTGAATTATGATCAGTTGTCATATAAAGTTCAGTCCAGAGTATTAGCAACCATATTCTCTAGCAACATGTATATAATTGGAAGATCTTCGTAATAACCCTCAGTTTTAAAGACTCATAAAAACTGCATTTTACCCTTAATTTGCAGGAGGAAAGAAGAACTCTTAAAGGAAAGTAACATCTTTTTCTCAGTAAGAATGACTTTGAGGCAATACACTGCGTATTTGAAAGCAAGCAACCCTGAAAGCTCTCTTTTTCTTTCACAGTTTAAAAAGATAAATACATATCTATAGTATATACACTAGGAAGAAAATAAGTATCGTATAGAGAGGAACCCTCTGAAAGTATATTGGAAGCAAAGAATGTTACATTATTTTTTAATGGAAGTACAGGGGTCCTTTAAGGTAAATATCTTGATACAACATTCCAACCAACAGTAAAACAAGCTATGGCATTCACAGGCAGAGAAAAGGAAGGATGTTGGTTTTATGAAATGTGTGTAAACTACATTTATCTACTTCCAAAATACAGCACGAAAATAATTATAAAAATATTATCAGCACTTGACACCCTTAGTAGACTCCCAAATCTCTACATTTTCTCAATTTTCCCCCTGACATTCTAAAACAAAATCCTTTCAGTTTGTTAGAAACTCAGCTACCAAGTGCCATAAACTTCCAATTATCCCAACCACTTTTGGACTTGTCAAGGCAAAGTTAAGGTAATGAATAGGATGCTGAAGTTTCTATATGGAACAGTAAAATACAACCTGTCATCAAACCCAGATATTTTAACTTCATACTTTTGCCAGAGTAAAGCCTTTTTGTAAATAAAACATGTTTGTTTTCAAATAAAGCTACTTCAAGCTACTCTGAGAAGCACAGTAAATGATAATAACAATTTCCATTTGGATTTCAAAACCTGACGAAACAAAATCAGCACATGTCAAGCCTAGTATTTTCCTACCTGGAACAGGTAAGGACCAGCTCTCAAATGCCACCTTGGGATAGTTCAGACTAGTAATCCCGTTCATGTTTAGATGAGACACCAGCATGAACAAGAAAGAAAAAAAAAAACAGATCTACCGTGTCCTCCTCTTCTTTTATTAGCAACTCCTACAGGAGTGGTGAAGACTCAGTAAGCAAGCCGAGGACCCGGAGACCAGACTAACCCAAAAATGCCGCTAGAGAGAAACAGGCTTAAGAAGAGACTTACTGCTTGCCATGTGACAGGGGGAGGTATGCTGCCCATTGGGTGTGCTGGAGGTGAGGTCAATGGCCATGCCGGAGTGCTCCCTTTCGGGTGAAAACTCATTGTCACCTGTTTTCACAAAACAAGTTCCCTGTAAGTTTCCATCCCATGATTAAGAACTACAGCCTACCCACTCCCTTCACCCCTTTCCTCTTCCACTGCTGAGGTCTTCCAGAGCATGTGCAAAAACTGAGCTCTCAGTTGCCACAAGTTAAGGTTTCATTAACTGATTTAAGAGTCCTCTCAAACCTCCTGTCACTAGTCTTTCACACATACACCTGTGACAAGCCTTGCCCCAGCTGCTTTGTCTCAAGAGAAATTAAGGCTTACTTTTCCATTTGTAGACACAGAGAATTCAGGCTGAGCAGAAGAACCCCCCAAAGCTCTGGGTTAACTGACAGTTAAACAAAGCAGTTAAATAAACCCTGACACAGAAAACAGGAGAAATGCACAGTGAAAGGCATAAAAAGTTTCTTGCTGCAATTTGAATTTCTGAAGAGGAACTCTTATTTGCAAAGTTCATTCATCCTCAGCAAATATTTAGACCTAAAGGTACTTACCCATGCACCCATCCCCATGCAATTTTCAGTCATACACAAAACTTATGTTTAAATGCTATTAATTCAGTGTCACCTCAATACAAAAATCATACAGAAGAAAGCTAAAGTTTCAAGCGTCTGCATTACAGAAAGGATAGTGGGAGAAGAAAAGTAATTCAGAATAATCAAATGAAATGACTACTTACATGTTATATATCCATCAGCAGCCTCTGCTTCCATAGTCAAAGTGCAGTGCTGCAAGGCAGAAAAGTACACCCTCAAAGACGCCTGTCAGTATCAACCATTAAATGATTAAACTTACTTAAAAGCCCTAAGTAGTTGCCCATTTTACTGCTGTTGCAACCACTGCCTAGAGAAACACACAAATGTACTGCATGTGCTCATTTGCAAATCACTGAACTCTCCCTGAAAATTATGTGAGTAGAGAAATTCAGCTGCCTCCTAGGCAGGCTGCACCAGGATCACCTTGGTCTGGCCATGCTCCCCTTTCACCCCTACTTGTATCTTCACCTGATCCAAGAGGTTTTTCCCTGACTTCCCGCTTGCCTTGTTCAAGCTGGGATGGTAATGCTTTATCAATTATCAGCTCTCACAGCCAGAACAGGCTTTGAAGAGAGGGATACTATTAACAACTGCTCTTTTCACACATGCTCCAAGAGACTCCATCCTGAGCTAAACAAAAAAAAAGCCCTCCCATGTCTGTTACAACTCTTTGTCATGCACCACTGTACATGCACACACACCTGTACAGGCACCTGTTCACTCTAACCCTATTTATCTGCCACAGCACGGGGCCGAACATCACACTAAATACTCCCAGATCGTGCATTTTGTGGTGTGAAGCAATCTTAAAGTTTCTGGAAGCACTTTGCTGACACAGAACAAGCTATTACTTTCCAGAAACCCAAGTAACTGTATAGAATGACACCCCCTAGCTATCATTTGATATATATTGAGGGGAAAAAAAAAAAAGGGAAAAAAAAAGAGAGATCAATAATCATAACTATTTTCTTTTAAGTGGAAAAGTTAAGAATCTGACATGACCAGAGGAGAATTTTATTTCCTCTCTCCCTCCATGGCCTCTTTTTTGCCTTTAGTTTCAAAACTCTCACTGCACCAGGCAGCTAAATTATTCACAATGAGCCATTTCTGTATTGATCGCCAAGTATATTTAGCCCTGGCTCCTGGAATTTCTCCATTACTTACTGGAAAACAGGCAGCTTCACTTCTTGTCTCCAAAACCACTTCCCTCCCCCCCCCCCAAACCCCCTTCCCTTCCTCCCCTCCTCCCCCCCCCCCCCCCCCCCTCCCCCCCCTAACAAAAAACTATTTTTTTCTCTTTTCTTTTTTTAATACAA
>WYDI02028604.1:0-84581 GCA_009867235.2 Psittacus erithacus
ATATAATTTTATATAACATATATATAATTATATTTATTTATTTTTTGCAGGATTTCATTAAGCTTTTGGGACAACAATCTAATCCCAGTCTCCCCTCTCCATTCCCCCTTGTCCTGTCCCTACAGGCCCTTGTATAAAAGTCCCTCTCCAGCTTCGTCTCCTCTCACCGCATGAGCTGCAAACCCTGTGACTGCAGGAGCTGGGGATGCTGCCAGAGTGGCTCAGCAGGGTCTTCAGACCCCTTCCTTACCCCATAAGCATAGAGGAAACAAAGCATCACGGCTGGGAGCTCAACCCTTCAGCCTCTCACCTTCCTGGCTTGAACAAAAATGATTCCCACACCATTGCCACATGGTTTTGCTTGGCCCTGGGGCAGAAGGTGGTTGCAGAGGGCTTTAACCAGTCTGCAGTGAGCCAGGAGATGCCATCTGACAGGGATGCCCAAAGAGCCCAGGTACTTGCACCTGACAATCACATCCCTCACTATCTGCAGATAAGAGCACAGCCCTTCACAAGCAGAAACCATCAAGCCACGTGGCTCAGGCTGGTGTCCCACTGCCCTGTCAGCACCACCTTTAAACCATGGAGGACAGCTTCTGATGAAGTTAAAAGTTCCTTTAAAACAGTGATGGACTCAGCCCAAACCTGCCTTTTACAGTGACTGAGGCCACTGAGCTATCACCCTGGGAAATCATGGGACCATTTATGTTTGTGGGGAGCTTCTCTTCCATTCAGGCACCAAAAGAAGAGGCCAGACTTGGAAAACAGCTGAGCACATTGGGAAATCTGTCCCCCTGGCAAAGCCAACCACATTAAATTAATGGGAAAGCTCCTTGACTTGAAAGGATCCTGATTTCCCTTTGGCTCACAGGCTTGAAAGGCACTTTAGGACATGGCTGCCAGCTGTTGCAGATGTGTAAAGTAAACTTAATGTGATCTTCATTCAGCTCCTGGTGACAATGGCATCAAAATCTCAGGAATTCATTTGTTCCTTGCATGGGCTTTAATACAGTGATGAAATGGATTCCAGCTCTGCTCTCCTTGACAGTCCTGATGAGCCTCAGTTGTTTTCAGAGTGGTTTTCAAAGCAATACCAAGGCATTTCCAGGAAAGATTAGCAGAGATGTTGTGGCAGGGCTTTATTTTCCCAGTTGTTTCCATGTGCTGCCTCTGATGTGGAGGTACCCTCTGAAAAGATGATTGCAAGAGGTTTCCCTTTCTCATCTGCTTCAAAAGCTTTGCAGGGGAACAAAAGAATCGTGATGGGGAAAATAAGATGTAATGTGGTGATATGGAACAATAGGGGAGTTAATTTAATGTGGAAGGTAAAGAAAACAGTGCTAAAGGGTCAAGTTGAACCTCTCCACACCCTTCCCCATCCCCTCAGTCCCCTGATTTATATTGGCTGTGCCTGACCTGAGCAAAGGCTGTATCCAAATACACGATTTCCTTCCATGACATCAAAGCTCATTTGACACCAGCCATCAAAGGGGACAAATGCCTCGATTATAGGAGCTGCGCTCAGCAGAAAGGAAACGGGGAATGGCTGATGGGAAATTGACATTTCTTTTCCCCAAACAATTAGTTCTTACTGTTCCATTTCGATGGGGGCATTGGTTTCAACTCCCATAAACAAGATCACTGGGATAGAACTTCTTTTTTTTGCCTTCCTCATCCTTGTTTCATCGCTCAAACCCGAGGCCTCCATTATACACGCTTTTACCGCAGCATGATGCTGTAATCAAAGGGAAAATCCTTAAACAGGGAGCCTGGGGAGCTTGGGGGACAGGCAGGAGACCACAGAAGCCATGTCAAAGTGACTGCTGTGATGTGAGGTGCTGAGAGTTGTTCTCCCACCGGTCCTTGCCTATGCGCTCTATGTCCTGCTGCTGCTCTGCTCTGGATCAAATCCATCCCTGACTGAGTCGAGGGTCGGCTGAGCCCCTTTCTCTGCACCCTGAACACCTCCGTCCACCTCCTCTTGCTTTCCCTAGGAGTTAACACCAGCAATGGCTTCTGCCTGCAGGTCTGGAGGCAAAGTGCCCTCCTGTAACCTGCCAAGGGGGAAAGAGACTCTGTGTGTGTTTAACCTCAGTGAGGCTTTTATGACTTTTGAGGCATGTCTCTGCATTTTCCTGTTTTCACTTTGCTCTATAAGATCCTCAGCCAAGTTCCAGCCCCCTCCCTGGCTCCTGGGCCAGCAGTCTTGGTCTCTGCATAGTTTAATCCTTGGGTACCTTTGAGCAATGCAACGCTGCTTCCCCTTGCTGTTCTTCTCCCACCAAGCTGCTTCCTGACGGAAATCCCTGAAATGTTCCAGATTTGAGGGGATAATGAGAGCGGATCCCAGTCCAGTGGGACCAAGCATTCAGCATGGGACATCTGGGGGGAATCAAGTGGGGGGATCCCACGTCAAACACAAGGTGTTTTGGGGATGGAGTGGAGGGACCTTGGTCTAATAAAGGGGGTTTGGGAGATGGATCAGGGGGGTCCTTGACTCAAGCTAGGAGTTGGTGGGGGACGAATGTCCCTGGTGCAGTAGGGAGCATTTAGGGGATGAAGTGGGGAGTCCCTGTTCCAGCTGGGGCACTTGAGGGATGGCGCATCCCTGCAGGCTGCAGCCCCTCTCCAACTGATGCCCTTCTCGGCAGGATGGAATGCACAGGGCATCCCCGGAGTGCTGCTCACACTGTGAGCCTGTGGGCTTCCTCAGGGCCCCGTGGCCTCCTTTGGCCTCCCACCTTATGCTGGGGCTGGCTGGGGGCACGGCTCTGCCTGCAGGGTGTGTTGTGCCTCCTATGCCAGGCAGGGAGATGCTGCTGCACCCCCATCCTAACAGGATCAGATGCATTGCCACGTCTCCCAGGGCACACTTTGAAATCCATTAATGTCCCTTAATCTTACACATGTTAGAAAGGCACCTGTTTGCCTGCAAAGCCACTGGGACACCAGGCCAGGGCTTGGGTGAGGGTAATAAAGACACAATTAGAGGCAGGCTTTGATGTCAGGAGGTAAAGGAGCTCAGGCAGCTGTGCCGAAGCCTCTCTCGCAGCCGCCCTCCTGCTTTGGTATCATCCTAACAAAGAGGATCTTGTGTCTATGATGCCCTGTTATGGTCCTCCCAGCCTGTGGCCACCTGTCCTGCCCTCCAGCACCGAGCGCTCCCCCCAGGCTCCCTGCCCCAGCGCAGGGGCGCGAATCCGATTTCACGGCCCCGACGCTTGCTGAGCGCTGCCGGGCTTTGCTCTCTATCACCCAGAGCCCGCGCTGCAATGGGCTCTTTGTTCCCCCAGCCCTGCTGCCAACAGCTGGATTCCCCTTCCAGCTGTGCTGGGATGGAGGCAACAGAGAGTGGAGGCAGCCAGGATGGAGGTCTCCATGTGGGACACTCCGTGCGCATCCCTGGGGACCAGGGAGGGATGCTTCCCATTCTGTGTGGGAGAGAAGCCATACAAGGATGCTGTCAGCTTAAGAGCTGGCCCAGAGATTGAGGATTAAAGCTCCTTCTAATAAGATGCTTTTGTGAGACTGGAAGAGCAAATATCTCACTTGTTTGCTCTTCTTCGATTTCCAGCTCAAACCTGCATCCTATGAGCAGGCTCAAAAAGCCACAACATGGTACCATAACTTCCAGGGGCTGTAGAAATCATTAGATCAGCCCCTGGGTATCTCTGTGCATGGAAGGAGCAAGAGTGAGATGCTGACGCCTTGCTGCACCCAGAAGTTTGCTGTCCATTTTCAATGCTGACTTTTCCCTCTGAGCCTTTCCAAGGTTCTATAGTTATATTGCAGCCTCTGGGCTCTTACTGCCCCCAGCACCCCAGGCTGTCACCACTGGGTCCTGAGGCAAACCCTGCCTTGCAGCTCAACTACCATGATTTACACCAAAGACTCCTTTTTCTCCTATTAACTATACTATCTCCACATTCACTGTCCAGGGCTGCAAGCAGATGCTCTTTCCGAACCTGGGGCAAGACAGCAGAGAGGAAACAGAAGTCGTGTTCAGTGTCTTCAGCAGCAGAGTTGTGGCACTGGGGGCCCAAGGAGAAGACATGCTTGTCTCTCCTTGTGCCCTGGAAGGCCTGAGCTTCCATCCCTGTATCAGCAATACATCCGGGTCTGTTAGACCTGGAATAACAGGAGCACTAGGAATTGCATCACTCCTGAAGTGTGCTCCAGGCAGTATTTCTTAAGTAAAAACCCCAAACCATTGTCTTTGTTTTGTTTTCATGGAAAAGAAAGGGGATCCAAGAGGGATATCCAAGAGGGATTCCCTTCTTTTTCAAGACAGGCAGAGAGCAGGGACAGCTGAGAACTGAAATCCTTTCTTCACCTGCAAGCAGAACTACCTTTGATGCAAGCATTTCTGCTGAGGGTTTGGGGTTTCTTTTTTGGCTCAAAAGGGCTTCCTGAGAGCACCGCCAATGGAAAACAGCCACTCAAAACGAAACTGAAAGTTGTTGTTTCCCCTCCTTTGTATAAGCTTAGCAAAATAGTGCTAAACCCACACATCCCGGCTTCTCTGAATGTCACCAGCGCTGGGAAAGGCTCCCCTTGCGCTAGTCTGTGCTTTGTCACTCGGATGTGGTTTAGCCCAGCAATGTCATACCCATCATACCTTAGTTCTGACGAAGCCTGTTTGGAGATGGCAATGAAACTGCCACCATTACAAATGCACATGCTTCCCTGACGGGAATTGCTTTCTGCGCCTCCCATCCTGTTCTCCTCCCTCTTCACACTCTTCCCTTCACAGTCACTGGCACTTAAATGCCCTGAACAGGCAATTTCTTCATCAAAAAGGTGTTTACATGGAAGCTGAAACTGCCCTGAACCCTTTGGAGAGGGCTGGGGAGAGGGGGATGTGGCAGGATGGACCAGCCCCAGCAGTGCTCAGGATAAGCTCTTCTCAGGGTGGAACATTTTGGGATGCACCCAGTGACCCCATACTCCACTGAACTATTTAATGTAAGCCACAGGGCCATTTATTCTGTAAGAACACTGCACTTTGATCAGCCATTTACTTACAGCACATGGCATTCCTCACATGCATGACCTGCTGGCGAGCAGAGGAGGAGGGTATTGATTTTGGAGCCTTGTCTTATTTACACTAACCATAGAACCCATAAAAACACTGGTGAGGGGAGCAGAGCCAGTCCATGGGCTCTGACAGCAGAGCCATTATTAGGGTCTGCACATCCCTCCTCCATAAACATGTGCTATGGGTGGCCCTGGGAGCAAATCTGATGTAGGTGGGTCTTCTTGTAATGCACATCCTACAGGGGAGCTATGTGAGGAGCACAGAGCCTGCAGCCCCACAGAACCCG
The DNA here is from genome assembly GCA_009867235.2 of Psittacus erithacus. Classification (NCBI taxonomy): domain Eukaryota; kingdom Metazoa; phylum Chordata; class Aves; order Psittaciformes; family Psittacidae; genus Psittacus; species Psittacus erithacus. The sequence goes on from WYDI02028604.1 coordinate 5,325, forward strand.
TCCCCATCACCTTAACCCCACATGGTGTGCAAAGCTGGGGAGAGGAGATGCACACACATCCCAGGGATGCGTGTCCCTCAGGAGGGATCCAGCACATGGAAAACACTGGTTTGGGGATAAAAAAGAAAGGTCAATCCCATGTGGGTTTGTTTGGCACGTCAGGTTTCCTCGCTGTGCCTCAGTTTACCCCCCTTTAGAGTGGGATGGGCCTGCTTTGCACAGAGCCCAGTAGACAAAAAGACGCAGTGCAAATGCTCGCCAGCACCATCAGAAACTTGCCAGTGCTTCATTCCATCTGCAAATACTCATCATTCTGCTTTATGAGGAGAAAACTTGAGATTTAGGAATTGTTTTACAGGATGCATTTCTCTCTGCGGCACCCTGAAGTGCTCTCAGGGAACCCTGAAACACCAAACATCTGGGCACAGCAACAAACAATAAGAAACAACAGTACGTTCATTGTTTAGCATCCTTTTATAATCCAGCCAAGGGTTTTTAAATAAACTGATGGAAAATAATGGGAATTTCAGGCCCTGGAACCCATTATTCCCGCATGCCAAATCCTATGCCGCTTAGTGCAACAAAGACCCCGAAGTTAATAAAATTCCTGCCTGGACAAACTTTTATCACGCTGTTCAGTAAAATAACTTGTGCATCAAAAAGCACCATCACTCAAGCTGTTAAAATGCCTTCTGTGGAAAGGGAGGCAAAGGAGCAGGAGGAATAGATTTGTAAAATGACAGATAAGCAGTGCTATATATTTAATATATGTCTATATTAGGTTACTGGAGGTTGTTGAGTTTAAAGCATGAGGGTGAACTGATCAACTGCTGTGCCAGCAATTGAAGTCTCCCGTTTGAATGGGAGTCTGAAGAATGTTAACTGATTTTCATGTAAGATACCCATCCATCACCCACCACACCTGGAAAAGCTCCATTTGCTGTAAAAACATGTTCCATTGACAGCCGAATGCAGAAATAACTGAATCTTTACAAAGCCCCCAAAGGAACTTGCTTTCTTTAAGAGCACATTTCAGATGCCAGCGTCCACCTAGTTCCCAGCATTCCCAATACTCTCCCTGTTCAATGAAAGGTCTGCTTTGCAGAAGAGGAGCTTTGCAGAGAACAACCCTTCCAGCCGGCCCTAATTAAGTTCTGCTTTGTCCTGATGAAGCACATTTCTAGAGCTGGGTTTCCAAACCCTGTGTGTCTGCTCCAGCTTCTCTTCAAGCGGCTGGAAAACGCCCTGGGAGGACTGGTGAGTACTGATTGCTTTTGGAAGCCCTCGTAGGTGATACATACTGATTCCTGACAATGCACCCTGCTCTGTCCCAGGGGACAGGTGGAACCAATCTCTCCTTTTTCTGCTGGATAGGAGTTAAAAGCCTGGAAGTGTGGAACTTGAGCTCAGCTCATTCCAGCTCCCACCACTCCTTCAAGTATTTTTTAAGGAATTTAGCTGGAATTTACTTCCAAGGTCACTTGCGCACAGTGCCTGTGAGTAATCCTACCCCGGCTGGCTGGGAATGCTGGTGTCATTTATCATTTTCCCCTCTCTTATTTATAGAGCTGATTACAGAAGTGCATCCAGTGCCAAGGGCTCCCTCCAAGTCCATGAGGCGGTGAGGGGGGTGACATAACCCCAGCACATCTCCACAAGGACCCGTTGATGTAAGGAGCCTTCTCCTGCAGGGAAAGGGTACGGCAGGAGGCGGGCAGCATCCAGCATCACCTGGTTTTAGGCATATGCCTGACCCTTAATGAAGCGCAGGGATTTACAGCCATGCCCATGTGCTTTCTGAACGCAGGTGTGCTCATGCAAGCCTGGATCTGGGCTCAGAGGAGATGTAAAGGCACTTGCTGCACAGGTAAGATTGAGGTGAGGGTGCCCAGGAGGCTGTGAAATTGCTGTGTTTCTTGGGAAGAAAGCCATTTTCCCTGGAGAATGCTGATCTGCACTGAGCAAAAAAAAACCAGAAAGTGGTTTGGACTGAAGGTTTAAGGGGGGTTTCTTGGAAGAAATCACTTTTTCTCCTGCCGCTCCACTGACATAAGCAGGGAGGGCTCACTGCATTTCTTCTTCCCACTTAACATCATTGGAGCTGTCATTTCCAAGTCCGTGCCCGGGAATATCCCACTGCTGCACAGTCCTGGGTCACTGGGATCTCCAAGCGCCCCGGCACAGCCCTGTTACACTTCACGCCTGCCCTGCAGCTCGGAAAATACGAGCTGTTGAGCAGGGGCAGATGGAAAAGCACCCGCAGGAGGGCGGTCACTTGATGTTTTTAACATCCACAGAGGCCCCAGCCTGGAGGGAAGAACTTCTTGTGCCATTCCCGGGCAGATGGATCACGCCTGGGATGACGGCACCTCCGTCTCCAGCACATTATAGTTTTGGGGTGGGTTTGAGGTCTTTTTGCCATCTTCTCCATCACCTCTGAAACCAGCCAAGGCTGACACTGAGAGTCCTCCTGGGGACTGATCTCAAAAAGGAGGTCCCTCAGGTGATGGGAGATCAGAGATCATCATCCCCCACATGTCCAAAAGGGAAGAATAACAGCTGGACAAATGCCTCCTTCGGCACTTGTGCAGGAGGCGGCTCCCACGGGAGCCCAGGGCTGCTCCAATGGGACCAGGGACAGCCCTGACAGAAACCTGAGGGGCAGCTCACCCAGCCCAGGCTCCCCATGCACCAAACCCTCTTTTGCCTCAAACAAGCCCACACGTGTGCTTGTTTTCGCAGGGGACCTGCAGTGCCTCAGCTGACTCCTCCATAGAGATGGCACAGTTACCCCTTCCTTCACATTTGCCAGCAAGGCTGAGGCTTTGCTAAGTCCTTGGGAGCTCAGCATGCATGTGAGCACTGGATTAGGCTCAGTCCAATCCTGAGGCTAATTCAGACATGAGTCTGAACCCTCCGCAAAGGAAGGCAAGAAGATGGGAACGTGTTCAGGTATCAATAGTTGCTGATGCTGTTCCTCCCTGTTGCTGTGGGCTCCCGTCACCTCCAGCCTGCATCAGGCCCCAAGTATGGCAGGAATGCCTTGGCTTGCACCGACCACAAGATGCTTCAACCCTGATGTCAGCCCCTGGTGTGAAGGCAAGGGCTGAGCTCGCCTGCATCAGCCAAAGGCGAGGTGGCCACGTGAAGGAAATCAGTGCCTTGTTCTCCAGCTCTGCAGGCAGAGGGGACTGCGTGCAAAGGAGCACAGTGAGGGCTGACACCAGTCAATGCCTCTGACCCGCTGCCAAGAGCTCGACTGAGGAAAATGTTTGTTTCATCTCAGTTTGAGAACACAAAGGATTTAGTCTCTGTGTCCAGCACCTCACACCTGAATACAGCACCTTCTGTAGCAGGGAAGAGGGAGAAAATGAGTCCCATGCCGAGTCCTTACCAGGGCTGACACATCAGGTCCTTCTGGGGTTGGATAGATGAACTGCAGTCATTTGCTGCACATCCTCCACTGGTCTTGGCTCTCAGTGCAAATGTGGGCACTTCTGTGTAGTGCTCAGACGCTGGTGAGGAGTGCCCTTCGGGATGCAGTGCAGTGCAGGGCATCCCCTAGTACCGCTCCACCAAGACCTGTCCTGCTCCTCACTGGCACCAAGGGACACCATTTTCACCTCTATCTCTAGGTACCACCCGAGTCCTCCACAAACACTGACACAGGAGGTGCGAAGCCTCACAAAGCATAGCGCAAAACTGGAAATACAGTTGCAAAAAACCACATGCAAAAATACCCCAAAACATCAGCATAAACCTGAAACCTTCCTCCACTCCCAGCATTCTCCTATAGCTTCTGAGTCTGCCCCTGAGCACTGCCTGCCTGAACCAACCCCATCCCTGGGTTTCTGTTCCCTGCTTCTCCTTGGCACGTACTGAACATAAAGCAAGCCTGGAGCCCCCTGCTGCTGTTTCTTCTCTTATCCAGAGCTGTGCCTGCCTTGGAAAGGCAAATGGAGCGCCTTATGTGCAGAGCCCCAGCCATGGGACAGGCTGCAGCGAAGGAGCTGACTCTGTAGGACTCTGTTATCTCACAAGCGTCTGTTTTGCCTTGCTCCCTTTTGAAACCAGGAAGCACATGTAGCATTTAACGAACCAGATGTCTGGCTCTGTGCTCAGACCATTCCGTCCCTGCCCTCCCCACCACATGTGGCCTTGGGGTAGTGTTGGGGGTTCATGACCTCGCAGATGCTCTGGGTAAATGTGGTCCAGGGAAGCAGGAGGGAAGGAGGGAGAGAGGGATGGATGCAGGAATGGGGTAAACACTCCAGGGTCCTCCCTGCTTCACATGTGGTGGCAAAGCATTCATTACCCTGCAGGTCTGGGGGCCAAAAGGGCTTCACCTCACGAGGACTTAGAGGTGAAGCAACCAGGTACCACACTGCATCTATACATGAAGGCACGACTTGCAGTCAGGATGTTTCATACCCGCACCGAGAGGCATCAGTGTCCAAACACTGGGAGAGCCTCCAAAAAGGGCAGAAATGAAGGTACACATAGAGGTGCTGGGGAGCATGAGGCTCGCAGATGAGGCCCTCCTCTGGCTATCTCCTCTATTCTTCCTTTGCTGTTGAGCTCGATCTCCCATCAGAAGCATCTCTGACTGCAGCCAGGCAAAGCCCCATCCTCAGGCCAGGTGTCCAGGGCTCCCCATCCTCCCTCTCCTCTGTGCTCCCGGGCAGGCATGCTGGGACAAACCCACTGACCCTTCACATTCCCTGTGGTCCCCCAGGTCTTAGAAGGCATGACCCAGTGTTCCCTGAACAGCATGTTCCTTGGATCAGTGTCATCCCTGGTCTGTCCCAATCTGGCCCAGATTCACGAGGTGGGTCCAGAAAGAGGGGCCAGCATGGGAAGCAGCTGAGCAGGCATGTTTCCAGAGCACTGCAGCTGGGAAAAGTTTACTTAGCTGCTACTGTCCCAAGGTTATTAAAGACACACTTGCAGCATTAGCCCCTATTAGGCCATGCTGGTAAAACACGCGATGGGCCAAGAACCACAGCAAAGCCAGAAAGAAATGCCCTTTTTTGCTTAGTAAGTCTCAAAAAGACACCCCATTGGCCTAAGAGCTGCTTCATCTCAGACTCATCATTGATCCCAGCAGCCCACTGCAGAGCCCATGCCCTGCTGCCTGGATGGCTTGGCCCCATGTTCCCAGCAAAGGGCAGCCCCATGAGAGCTGCACTGGGGATTTCAGTCCCTGGCACCAGCCTGCACTGTTCATGGATTCAAATCATGCATCAGGCTTTAATCGGTGCCACTCAATCCCGGCTGGGGTTTGTCCATCAGGAAACAGCATCCCCTCCCGCTGCGTGACTCACAGTGGTGCTCAGCAGAGCACGATCTGCCCTGGGAAACCCCTTCACTGGCTGCAGCATCCCCTGGGGCACTCAGCTGGGACCTCGCAGAGACACTGACTGCGCTCATGGACCTGCCAAGGCGAGGAACTTGTGTTCATGGGGCTGCCTGATCTGCTGCAGGCAGCAGGAAGCTGCTGGTGCTGAGGCCAGCACAACCCATGGTCCTGTGGCTGCTGCCACAAGCCTCCTGGCTCATTTTTGATGTGCTGGGTTGGGACACTCTGGGATGGCTCCCCTCTGGCCCAACCTATTGTAAATCTACAGTTTTGATTCAAAAGCTGATCAGTGCAATGTATTCATAAACACTGCGCATGGGGCTGCTGCTGCCTTCACCCAGAGCAACTCTTGGTTCTCCTCTCAGCTATGCGTGTACAAACACTTGGGTACCTAATTAACTGTGAGAGATTAAAATCAAAGAGCAGGTATCAGCCCATAAGTTCAGCCAGAAGCTTCCTCTGATAACCCCTGTATTATTTTTGTTCTAATCAGCCTGTTTCCCAGCTCAAGCACCTCCTACAGCCTAGCCCAGCGTAACAACAGGAGCAAGTACAACCCTTTATCTCCATGGAGCACATGTTTTTAATCCTTATTTCTCAAGTATCTTCAAGTGCATGTGTTCTCCTGCAGCTTTTGTAGTAGCTGAGGGCTGGACAAAGCACATCCACCACTGCTTAGATCCAGAAACAAACAACTGTATGAGGCCAGACACGGCAGGAGCAGTTCCTCACAGGATGGATACCTTTGAATCAGGATGGTGATGCAGTCCAACAAGCAGGTACATAATATATACAGAGCCACAAGCTTTTGAGAGCAAGAAAATGAGCGCTGGACAACATAATGTACGTTAGGCTGCCTGCGTCACGCAAGGAACACCAATTCCACTGCAGAAAACAGCACTATAACCACAAGAGAGCAGCCATTCACCCCTCATTTCAAAGAGTGAGCCTGAGAAAAGCCCCTCAGGTAAATATATCCACTGCCAACAATGGGTACGTGTTAATACATGCAGGGATTAAAGGTAAGTCTGTCTATACATAATAGTTTCAGAAATCACTTTGTTTTCTTGTTCTTGTCCTCTCCATGCTTCATTCATTGCCTTTTCCTCTCACTTTCTTTTCAGTGCCTAATGCAATGGGGCTCCATCACTGCCCTTACCAACACAGCAATTAGGAAGCCTTTCCTTTGGTAAGAATAGAGGAATATTAAGCATTTTACCATTGCTATTTCAGTACACCATATTCCCTTTCTTACTACATTGCTTAAGAAAAAGCCAACATCAAGCACTGGGGGTGGGTAGGAGGCAGCATCTGCCCCCAGCCTTCCATCTGGCCGTGGTGGCTGGTAGAACATCCTGCTCCCATCCTCACTGTGGGGAAAAAGGCATTGCAGGAGCTGGCCCAGCCCCAAATGTAACTTTGGAACCAACTTAAGAGACTCCTGTAAATGAAATTTAGGGGAGAAGCTGCCTCTGAGTCAGTCCTGGTAGAGACAAATTCCACCTCCGAAGGGGGCTTTTTCCCATGTTTTCCTTCTGGCATCCTTCTAATATGACAGCAATTAAAGACCCTGAGAAATGGATGGAAACCATTTGGGAAGGTCTCTATTAGGTTTGCTCTCATTAGCACTCCAGGTTGGTTTTCCAGCTGCTCACTGACAACTGCCTTCCACATGCAGTGTCCAAACAGAAAAGCCCTGAGGCATTATACCCAGGTAACATGAACTGGGGCTGCCTCACTGAGCATGTGAAGAAGCACAAGAAGGGAGACAGTCACAGGAGCCCACCATGGCCAAGCTGATGTCAAGCAGCTCCGATGCTGGGGATGCCAAAGCAGTAAGATGGGATGTGCACGAGGAATTGGGACATGCCAGGTCTTCCTGTCACCTGCACTTGGAGCATCATTTGCATCCACAGCACTCAGAGGGGTTTGGAGTAGCTGCCATGAAAGCACCAAGTACGGCTCCAGGCATTTGCTGCCTGCCTGGGGCAGTCAGGGCAAGCCTTATTGTGCTGACAAGGGCTTCGACCACTCTCTGGACTTGCCCTGCCTTGGGGAAACAGTAAGAGCCCTCCAAAGCCAAAGGGTTCCACCTACAGAGCAGTCCCAGGAGTTTGGGTTCCAGTCCTTTGGGTTCCTCTAACCTGGAAGCAATGATGCCTCACCCGGCCCCACTGCCTCGTGCCCAAAACCCCACAGCATTTGCCGAGAGAGAGCCCCCCCTGAGGCAGACGCAGCTTTTCTTGGTCACCTGGGAAAATCAGGGCAATTCTTGCACTGAAAGTCAATCAAGTCAGTTAGAATCCCAGTTTTAGCAAGGAAGCGGTGGAAGAAGGTCCATATAATGAATCACTGCCACCACTGCACAGGGAGATAAAGTAGAAAAGACAAAGGAGAGGCCCTTTCTGCTATACCCTTTACTCGCTGGTACACTGCCTGTGGGTGTCACAGATGCTCTTTCCTGTTATGAGCAAAACATAGGATTACCCTAAACACAGCCAAGAGATGAATTGCCATGAATTCCTGTGGGGGATGCTCACTCTGCGCTAAAACACATGTAGGTGGCTGAGCCAGCAGAGCTGGACCTGAAAGTGAGACAGAGGCGTCTCATGGATGCCCAAACTCTGGGAAGCCACTCAGTGAGCAAGTGGGTGGTAACACGAGATGTTTGCTCTGTGGGTTTACACAGGAACAGCACTGGAAATCACTGGGGAGCCAGGAAATGGAAAATGACTGCATGCCAAGCAGGCATTTCACTCATTTGTTGTTTAAATGGATCATTCAGGAACTGTTGGTTTCCCTCTTGCAGCTCTGCCCTGGCACCCAACCCAGACTTCCTGCCTACAGAGCACTGACTGCAGAAGAGGTTTATAGGAAGGGCTGAAGATGTTCCCAAATTTCAGCTCTGAGACATAAGAAGCTGAACCTGGACTGCCTTTCCTGGGGCAAACTTAGGCCCAGGTATTGGGCATACTCCACCAGGATGCCCTGGCATCCCTTATCTGGAAACTTGGTTTTGGCTTCTTTTTCCAGCTGAACTGCAAAGGTCAACAGGGAGGAAAGGAAGGGAAAAGACATCAGCTGGGCACAGTGATAGTCCAGCCCAGCTCTGGTGATGCCCTAGGAGATGGACATCTACAGACAGGTTCCCACTGCGCCCACTTGGAGTGATGGTAGGTTGGTTTTCAGGAGCTGAGCCTCAAAACTAACTTCATTTGAGAAGAAACTTCTGTCGGCATCAACAACCACAACCTTTGCCAGTGGGTGGGAAGAGCCCATCAGCCCATGCACGGGCCTGACTGTGATTTACAGGGAGCCTGCTGAGTGCAGACCTCACGTCATTTCAAGTAGGAATAGCTGTGACTGTTGCTCCACGTTGTAAATCTGTCTGCATGTGACATAAAGAACAGCATCGTCTCCTGCAGGCAGCGTGATTTACAGGCATGGAAATAGCTGCAGCAAGGTCATGGCTGGGGAACTGGGGGAGAGGCAGTGCAGGGGCAGGAGCACAGCCTGCACCACATGGGTGGGTGGGATGCTGCCTGCGTGCTGCCCTGCACTGTGCACAAACAGCCAGGATTGAGGGCTCTGTCCAACAGCACAGCAAGCATAGGGCTTGTAAGACATGTATATGGCCTCCATCATCCCAACATGCTATGTTATGGTACTTACCAGGAGAGACTAGTGCATTAAAAAAATCATTCCCTGAGCAGAAGGGAACAATGAAGGTTTCTCCAAACCAAGGGCAGGGAGTTATCTGGAACATAAATAACCACTGAGTGTGTCAATGCCTCTGTTTCTATTAAAAAGAAATATGTAAGAGACCAAATTCTGCAGTAACTTAGCTAATAGTTGGCTGCATTGCTGACATCTCTACATAGGCTCACCCCTAAATAACTGAGCTTCAGAGTTCGCCAGGAGTTCTCCACTGCAATGGCTCTTTCAGGCAGGCAAATGCAAATGCAGCTTCTGCAAACTTGGAATTTTCTGCAGGAAACCATCCTCCCTTGGGAACAAACAACAGCCACTCCCCAGCTCACCCCTGCTCCCATCCCAAACCAAGTAATACTGCGTTTCCTTGAGCTGAAAGCTGCAGGTCATCTGGATGTACTGGTGTAACTTCCCACATGGGACACTTTAATCCTGGTATACAAATACCTACTTTCATGCAGATAATCTCAGTTCGAAGGAGTTTAAAATAAAACTCTATTCCTGTCCTGGAATGGGCATTGCCCTCTGGAACTCCACTCATATGACTGGTCTGGTTTAACTACCAGCACAACAGAGAGGTCTACTTTTGGTGAGGAAAGTATGTTACACTGATTTACAGCCCAGGGAGCATCCCTGGGTGCCCAGCACTAATGTAAAGTAACATGGCTACTCTAATTGTTGCTTGTTTCCCTATCTTGGTCTGTGAAACCAAGCTCAGGTCAGCTCCTGACCTATCCGGTTTAATTCTCTAAAACACACAAAATGTGCTCTCCCTTCTAGGCTATATCCCTAATGCAAGAGTCAGAAGTCCTGTATGCTCTCTGGACTGCTCCATTAACAGCATTTGCTTAAGAAGTGATCAGAGACCAGTCTGTGTCCACAACAGCTTCTTCCACCCATGCCAAAAGCAACCTCATCAACAACTACCCACAGCACAGGTTACCTGCTCAGCAGCAAGCAGTCTATACACCAAACAGCCACAAAGCACACCCAGGAGTCCCACCACCCCAAGCATATGCTGTAAGGTCCATAAATACCTCTGCCAGTGGACACACACCCTCATCTGGTCAAGCACCATTCCAAGGTAGCAGCCTGCCCAGCATCACCTTAGTAAAGTAAATGGGAGGAAATCCAGCCCAGCCTTCATGAAAAGCACATGAGTGAGGCTCATCCACCTCTTCTCTTGGTGCCGTGACAGGGTTTGCTGAGCCAGATCTAGGAGCCCTCGTCATGACAAGGTTTGTACAGGACAGGTATGACTGGTCTCCAGGGGTTTGTATTGGCAGGCTTATGCTCAAGCACACTCACAACTGCTGTCTTGGTGCTTCGGACACTGTGTCTGCTCCACGAAATAAGGTCCTTTCATGGTCACCAAGAGGCTGATCAGCTGGAGAGATGAAGCAAGGATGACCTTGGTTGTAGGTCAAGAGAGCTCAGGGGTGACAGTCACACCAGCGTCACTGACCCACTGAATTGGTTGCATCCATTGTCACTGTGAAGTGCACACAGAGGAAGGACAATATTTCTTCCTTTAATAAATAGCAATCCAAGAGCCATGAGGTTGTCCTGGTGCTCTGAAAAGCCAGAATTCCCTGTTGGCTCTCTATCCAGCTTCCATTATTTCCCTCAATGTCTGTCCTGCCATACAGCTCTCTTATGGCATTGGCCACACTTAGTTCTGCAGAAAGACTGTGAGCTGGTGCCACCAGCTATAATGTGCTCAAACACACAGACGTAACAGGGACCGACCAGTTACAGGCTGGTCCTGTTTGCCACCCAGCTGCTGTTCCAATGCCGCACACCCAAAGCAACAACAGAAATCCTCCAGGGCTGCCCCCTCCCACCTTACTGACCTTCAGGGCCACTCACCAACACGTTGCAAACCTGCATCTTCCAGCTGACAGAAATCAGACCTGAATCTCCTGCTGGCAACAGATAGGAAAAGCACGATGGTGATGTTGTCTTCAGTATCCCTCTCAGGCTCTGGGGACTGGGTCTGTGAAGGCTACCGAGTGCACCAGACTGCTCAGGCAAGGCTGTTTGAAGGGATTACTTCCTTGGCGTTTTCGTAACTCTCAAACCATGAATCTCTGCTGAACACACCATGCTATTTGCAACAGCACATAACTGAAGATGTCACTAGCACAGTTAGCATTATTCATGCTGCCAGTGCGCAAATACATCTTGTAGCTTGGGCTCGTGTGTTTGCAGAAACCATCTATTACCAAATCACTGCAGCTGCATGGTTGTGCAGGCTTCCTCTCAAACTGGGAAACATGTGGGAGGGGAGCTGGGAGGTAGCCCCCACTTCTCTGCCTTTTCAAACTTCCCTATAGAAGCAGCAGAATTCCCCCAGACAAACATTTCTGACCAGGAAACTGAGGGTTCCCCATGGAAACTTCCATGAGAAAATACCCAGCTTGATGGTGCACATGAAGGAAAAAGCTGTTGTGTAAGAGGATGATGCATTTTATCTGGTTCAAGTAGGTCAATGGGCAGCAGAAGGCTTGGGCTCTGGCTGCAGCTCTGCTGCTGGGTGACCTTGGAGAATCACCACCACGCTGTGTTCCCATCTGTGAGATGGGGATAAGAAAGCCTCACACACAAACTCGCCGAGTTATTAATAGGGGCCTCTGGCTCAGATTTCAAAACAGCCCAAGGGGTTAAGAAGCCCATTTATTCCTAACAGTTCAAAGCAGGCAAAAGACTCACATTTCCTTGACACTGACTAGCATTAAAGTTAGGAAAAAGCACTCTCAAAAGCATTTGTCTTGAGGGAAGCAAGCATCTGAGTATGTGACTTTTTCCTAATACAAATGGAAACAAATCACCAATGAAGCTGAAATGTTCGGTTTGGTTTGACTTTTACACTAAAAACCATCAGACAGAAATCTGAACATCAGCTACTCTGAATGTTAGAGCTGTGGTAGAAAAACAGCTGATGTAGTGGTCAAAAGGAAGCATTTTGACTACATGGGATGGAACTGTTTCCACAATTTCCTATTGAAGCCATAGGTGAAATTGATACATTCTCCCCAAATGTTTGGATTTCATTCAATGGCTAGATCCAATAGCAGCAGCAGTGTGTGTTTGGTTTAAATGTCTAATAGATAGAAAGGCGTTTCTGTAGGATTGCTATAAATTACTTCCTAGGTTGACTGGTAAAACCCTGGTGACAAAGAGGGCTGTGAAAGGTGGAAGATCTTGTGCAGGATCAGGTCCGGAGCAGGGCAGAAGCCTAGGACCAGGACTGGGGGGGGGAACATCACTGACAGCAGCTCATGCAAGGGGCTGTGCTCCGGGATGGGATACTCTAACACAGGTTTGTAATTGAGCACTTCTCATTCAGGCTAGCTACAACCCAGAGGGAGCAGAGGGCATGTAATGTGCATTTAAGTGATATGGAGAGTGCAGTTTGGGGAAGGGAATGAAAGGAAAGCAAAAGGAACATCAACATTCCTTGGCATTTTATCTGCACCCCGAGAATATTCAGTCCCATGCAGGAGCAGGGGAACAGGCTGCATAACCTTCCTAGCTCTGTTTGAATGGCAACATGGACACATCTTGCTTTCATTCTGAATTTTACACAATCTGACATGGTTCTTGACTTCATTAAAAAGACATCTGGAAACAAACAAGCAAAAAACTCAACTGAAATCTTTGTCAGCTGATTTTTGTCTCCTGGAAAGTTTTCATTTTGACTGAGGGGAATTTACCACAGGAGAAGAGAAAATCACTCCCTTGGAAAGCATTCAACCACTTCTTGTTTGCCTCGGTTCTGTATTTATTGCAACCTCCGATGCAGCAGCAACACAGGGCTGTGATGCCAGGTTATAGTTCCAAGTCATTACTGTGCTGACCCCTTATCTCACCCATAGTCCTGCATCTCTGCTGCCCCAGCCGTGCAGCAACACATCACCCACGTTGTCATGTGTGTGCCCAGCAGATGCAACTGCTGTTTCCTAACTGAAACCCCACGACTAAGTGGGATTCAAGGTAAACATTTCCTTCCAGCCAGAACAGGCTGCGGTGATAACTGGTACTCGCCTGAGACCATTCTTCTTCTGCAGGTGATGGGGCTGATGCGTTGGAGACTCTAAAAAAGTGGAGGCCATAAACTCCATTTGCTAGTCTTAGAGAAGCCAAACTGGGATGGATTACTTTCTCTTGGATGCAACATAATTAAAAGGAATTTGTGAGAGACACACACAAGGGGAAATTCCTAACAGCGTAAAAGGAAGGAAAGGATGGCTCATAAAAGAGTGATTCCCTCTGGGTTTTTTTGGCAACCCAAAAACATAAGGTTGTAGAAGGACTCCATGCTGAGGAGAGGACAATAAGAAGGAGGTGTTATGGAAAATGTCCCTTCCCCGAGCAAACAGATCTGATATTCCTGCCATCCTTCTGCATCCTTCGTCTGCTCCTTAAATCTGTTTTCAATGAGCAGATGCAGCCTTACCCTTGAGTCCAACAGACGTCACACTCACCTGCTGTGGCTATGCAGAGCTTGTGCCTTGCTGCCTGCACCGCACTGCTGGGCACCACTCCATGGACCTCTGCTCACCATGGCTCGGCCAAGATGCATCCATCCAGCGGTCTGTCCTCCAGGCAAGGGATGCTTTGCACCTGATTCTGAACGAAAACCAGTAACTTTTATCCCCCTCCCCTTCCCCCCCCGCCCCCCCCCAAAAAAAAGGTGGGCTGGCCACAAGTTCCCAGCTCTCAGTAACACCTCCAAACTTACAAGGATTGCCACTCTGTCATGGTTTAAGCTGAGTCGTAAATTAGAAAAGCATGTAGCCTGCTCGTTCCCTCCCTACAACCTGTCCTTCCCTGCCCCCCCCCACTCCCAGAGGGATGGGGAGGAGAATCGAAAGAATGTAACTTCCACGGGCTGGGATAAGAGCAGTCCAGTAACTGAGGTATAACACAAACTGCTGCTACCAATAATAACAATGATAAGGGCAATAACAAGGGAAGAGAATACAATCACCACTCGCCGATCGAGCAGAGAGAGAGCGAGCCCTTCTGGGTAACTGCCCATGACATCCTGGGCATGACGTGCTATGGTATGGAATACCTCTTTGGTCAGTTTGGGTCAGGTGTCCTGTCTCTGCTTCCTCCCAGCCTCCCCTCCTCTCAGGGCAGAGCATGAGGCTCAGAAAGGCCTTGATCAGTCTAAACATTCTAAGCAGTAGCTACAAACATCGGTATTGTCAGTACTGTTCCCAGACCGAAAGTTAGAAACACAGCACTGCACCAGCTACTAAGAAGGAGAAAAAATGACTGTGACTGCTGAACCCAGGACACACTGTTCCATTTCATAGGATCTGTCTCATTAACAAAATGTACAAATAATATTTTCCTGCCCCACGTCAATGTAAAGTGAGTTTAAAAATGCTGAGGTTTCTTCTACGAGGAGGCAGATCACCTTAGGTAGAGGTTAGTTCTGAACACGCAAAACATGGAACTAGTCTTAGGCTTCATTCGACTAAACTCAAGTTTTTAGGTATCCAATGCAATGTAGGTTTTGACCCTACAATCCAGTATTACTATGAAACATAACTGAGCAGCAGAAGAAAAAGCCAGGGGGATGGAGCTATCCTGTCCCTGCAGAGCTACGCAAAACTGAGTGATATCCAGTCATAGTAGTGAATGGAAACCTTCATAATCCTATTCAGTTCTTTCTTATTCCTGAGCTGGTTCTACCCAAAACAATGACCTGAACAGAGGGAGAAATCTTTCCTCCTTTCCTCCTCCTCCATTTGTTCCAGCACTGTGTTTGGTTTTGTTTTCATTGCATCTGAGGACTTGGAAATGATCTTCATCGGGTGCCTTTGGGATGTTCTTGTCTGCCACTGAGCTTCTGGGAACGGAGTTAAAAACCCTTGGATTGAACAGGACGTCACTGTTTGGAGGCACTGACACAGCTATTGAAAATGGGAGTTATGTGACATGGTGGAATTTGCCTGGAAAAAAAATGGGTTTAATGGAAAAAAAATCAGGGATATGGGGGGAGGAAGGATGCAACGCTGTGTGAGGAAAAAGGGCTTGAACAAGCCCTGCATTGCTCTAGGACTGGGTTTCTCCCAGGACTGGCCTAAGCCTGCTGCAGCGGGCGATAGCCAGCTACCAGCATCACTGGTGCAGGGTCAAGCCAAGGCTGAATGCTTCACTTGTCACTTTGCTGGGTTGGGTTTCCATCCACTTCCTTTTCAGCCTGGCCTGCTTATTGTTTTCCTGCAGCCCATGGGGATCTTTTGAGCATGTGCAACATCCCTCGTTCCACAGCTGAGCAGTGGGAATAACAGCAATGAAAGCTCCCAACCACTAACCCTAACAGTGCAGCACTGCCCAGCAGCCAAGAAGGGGAGGTGCCAGGCCCCCTCTTGGGGACCCTGCATGTCAGGAGCCCTGTGGCTCCCCATCTGATGGGATCTGGGCACTGTGAAGCAGCTTAAACTCTTATTTACTCACTGTGCTTCAGAGCTTCCTTCTGGTTTGAGTTCACCTGCAAACGGATGGTTTGGCTGCAATCCCCTTTGAGGTTAGTTTCCATTTACAGGGAGAAACCCCATGGTTCAGTGTGTGTTTGCTTTGACTCACTGCATCGATTCCAGTTTCTGCATAGGCAGGAAACCACAGCGAAGAAGAGCTGAACACAGACATCTGGGTATTCCCCACCATGACTGCATCGCACTCACAACCCCTCCTCCCTGAGGTGCTTTTGCAGTGAACACCCCTAATCCTACCTGCATTTATGTGAGACAGAGGCTTAGATAGAACAGAAGTCAGGTTTACACATGTGCTAAAGCGTGCAAGGACTCTGCATCCAGGTCCTGTCATTCCTGGTACTTTGTGTGCTGACAAAGGTTAAATAGGTGGAAAATAAATCATCAGCCATTGAATCTAGAACAAAACAATGAAAGCACCCAGAAATTAGAGCAGGAAAGAGCATGGATGGGAACAGCAATGTTAAAGGGAGTCAGCTTGGCTAAAGCACCTACATGGAATGAATTAGTTTTTCCCTTGTAAAAAGCAACCCACATTCTGAATTTGCTTTTACTTGAAATGGGTAGGAATTGTTTATGGGTTTAAAACCATGAGATAGTTTCACTATGACTAACCTTTAAAAAACCCCATGGAAAATACTGTTCAAATAAACTAGAAGGCTACAGAAAGCCTTCAGAAATGAATCTGTCAGGAATGGGCTCTTTGGCTCCGAGAACTGATGGAAATGAGGAAATTTGGAGTTTGGAATGAAAGTTGAATTATTAGCTCAAGGTAAGTGGTTAATGAGTGCTAAACACACATATCAGTGAAAGATATACAAACTGAAGTGGCACTTCTAGGAGACTTTTCAGGGCAGGAACAGCTGTAAATGAAATCTATCAAACCGCCCTTTGGGACAGATTTGCAACTTAAAGAGCCGCAAACTGGAGTCATGGTCCCACTGCTTTTGCTATTGCTGCATCCCTTCCATCCTCCTGCACCCACAGCTGCCAGGTGAGCCCTGCCCTACACCCACCCCAGGCTGACACCCACTTCTGACAGCTTCTTACTTCTTTTCTGTGCTTACAGAAGGGTGAGGGATAGGTTGGAAGCACACAGTGAGCTCTAGTTGAATATCCCAGCTGCTGCCACACCACACCAGCTCCTTTGAACTGTGATTTATTTGTGGAGGAGGATGGGGGATGCCTTGGTCACAGTGTTTAAAGCAGAGCTGCCAACCAGCCTTTCATTTCGGCTCGCTTTGCCCATTAGACTAAACAGGTTAGGGCTTGGCTGAAAGACGTTGCTATGCCAGGTGATTTATCATCGCCTGTGGAGGCCAGGGAATACAGGTCCCCCAGCACGAGCACAGTTCCTATCTGGAGCCCCGTGCAGGGTAAGGGGTAGAAGGACCTCAGGCGTTGTTTATTTTGGATGTCATGTAATGGTAATAAAGAAGGCCAAGCAGCAGCACGTGTTAGCACTGAGTCAGCTTTGGACGCCAGGAAAACAGATGATCTCAGAGCTGGAGGGGACCTCATGGGGTGGCTCTGCTGGTTTCTCCCAGGCAGGATGTCACAGCAGCCTCCAGGCCCTGCCCATCCAAGCCACAACCCCCAGGGACATGAACCCCGCAGTAATGGAATCAGAACACAGACTGGAGGGTGCTGGATCCTGGGACCCTGATTTCTGCTGTTGTTGTCTTACCCGTTTCCTGCATTTGACTTCCAAACCCATCTGAAGGACACAGTGAAAACCGCTTTGCCTGTGAACAGCTCCCCATCAAGGCAGGATTCCCTCACAGTTCAAGGAAGGGATTTTCAGTCTCCTGCTTTTAAGATGTTCACTGATTATTAGAGGCCGTGCCACCAACCCTGTTGGGATGAAAAGGAGAATGGGACCTAAAATGGTAAAAAAGCCACAAAAATAAGACAACACACTTACAGGCAGAAAATTATGACAGTGAATTTTTCCCAGCAGGAAGCATTTTGATAGGCAGTGCCTGGCTACTTCCATTTCCAGTGCAGGTTCATGCTGAAATGTGGTATTCCAAATTGCCTGAGATTGCAAGACTAGGGCTAGCAAAGCACAGGTAATTAACTGTAGTACTGGAGCTGGGAACCAGACCCATCCAAAAGGGGGGTTTCCAGCTCAGGTTTGAAACTGGGTTTTGAGCTTGTGCAAAGCTTTCAAAATAAAGAAAAATATTAAAATATAAATTATTAAATACATTTTCTAATTTAAAAACATACTTTAAGCCATCAGACACTGGGATGCACATGCAGTGTGTTGAGCTCTGCCACCTCGTCACTAAAACATCGTCTTGCTGGAAGGGAAAGGCGTCAAAGAAATGCTTCCTCCACAAAGCACAGAGTTGTAACTCCTGGGAAATGGCATTAAAAAACCTTCCCTGTGCATTCGAGGTTCAGGAAGCAGAAGGTGCAAACGAGGATGCTACCACCTGCACTGGGGGAAGACTTTTTGCACTGGAAGTCCCAGAGCCAGTAGTACGGATGTCAGGAGCAAGGAGTCAAAGCACAGTGATTTGACTTGCTCCTGCTTTACCCAAAGGGCAGGCATGTCTGGGGCAGCCTAGGAAGGGTCCTTTTCCCTGAAAGATGTGCCCGAGTAGTGTTACTCACCACAAGTAACTTAACACAGGCAGGGACTCAATGGGAAGAGGAGAAGAGCGCATCTGGCTGGGGAAACCACAAAACGCCCACCGCTCCACCCACCCTGGCTGGAAACCCTATTCACAAACCTCATGTGGGATGTCACACACAATTCATTATGTTCACACCAAGGGAGCGGAAAGGGACCTGCCAGCACATTGTCATTGCAGTGGGGATCCATCCCTCACTCTGTTCCATGACACATTGTCCATAACTATGGGGCTGGGATGCCTCAGGCGGTGCAAGATGGGCACATCCTACCTGGGGCAAAGCTGGGGGCACACAAAGCCTGGGTGGTAGAGGGCAATGCTGCAGCAGTGATGGGGAGCCCAGCAGCATTCCCTTCCTATGGTGTGGTTCAACATGTTCTCTTTTTTCCCCCCTATTAAATAGGATCTTGACATGATTTTAGATGTCCTCCAAGGGCAAGAGTCTTTAGCAGAGAAACCAGATGTGCTTGGAGTTAAACACATGAGCTGGGAGCTTGAACTTTTAATCCATGGAAGGGTTTCTATCAATTAAATTAGTCTGGCTTTCCCTGCTCTCCCCTCCAGGCTGAGGACCCCCAGTGTCAGGCTCTGTGTAAACCATGACTGTAACCTCTTCAGAGTGGGGCAGGCAGCTGTTCTGATAGCAAAGGCAAGTGAATGGGGAGAGAAGGATCCCCCCTCTCTGCCTGAGGACCACACTATCCTGCAGGAACCACTGCAGCAGAGAAAGACAGAGAGGCAGGGGTGCATCTACCCACTTGGCCAGTAAAAGCAACTATAACATGGTCGTGCGCTCACCCTGGCTTACACTTGCTAGCAGAAGGACCAAGAGTTAGCACTATGTACATCACAGGCTTTTTGGTTGCTAAAGCAGGGGTTCCCCACACTGGATGAATTTCAGCATCACAGCTGTGCTGCCATCATTTTGCTGCATTAAATAAGGCCCAAAGCCTGCCAAGATGCCTGGGCTGCAATGCCAACCCCAAGCCCCGCTTTGCCTACATCCACTGTGGTAGCCCCAATTTATCTCCTAATTCCTCATTTGTTTGCTTCATGCCTCCCACCCCAGGAAGCCCCTCTGTGGACCAGCCCTGTGCTCAGCAGCACAACCAACCGGGGCTTCCTCACACCTCTCCAGGCTCACATCATACTCAGCCTTCTCACGTCCTGCATTGGGTGCTCTCCTCTGTAGCCCGCATCCAAAACACACACAGCCTGCATGCCCACTAGAGAACAATGTCCTTTAATTTGGCATACAATGTTCACTAAGGGAAATCACAGGTCAACACTGAACAACTGACAGTGATCAGCATCTCCTTACCTTGCAGATGATGTGGCCACAGTAAGCAAAGCACTGCATGCACAGAAACCAGTGGAAGCAAGGGAAGAAAGCACGCAGATCTCTCATCGCTGGGAAGGCTGAACTTCTTCCTTAGCCTTAACTTGGCCCCTGAGCCATTTTGGTGGAGGCTGCCATCACAAACAATGTGCTCTGTTTTCCTGACCAGGGTCTGAGTGAGAACTGAAATCTCCTTCGTTCGTAGGCTGGGTTTTCTCCTCTTGTTTTCAGGAAAGAAAAAGTCAAAAGAAGCCCAAGGGCAGACCACAACAAACTGAGCCTCCTCTTCCGAACCCTCCAAAGGGATATTTTCATCCTCATCATGATGTAGGAATAATATTTATCTCAGCTGCAGCCAATCTACAGCATCTGCGGCGTGATGCATGTGTGTGTGTCACACATGCGGATGCCTGGGATGATGGAGATGAGTTCAAACAAAGCCCTGAAACATGAGGCTAGCAGGAACTGCTGGCCATCACCCAAGATAAATGGCCAGGACTGTCCATACACAGAGCGAAGGCAGTGGTCAGCCACTCAGCTAACTACACTCATGCCATGCTTGCCAAAGCAAATGGGCTGCTTTGACCGTGACTGATATTCCCAACACATCCCTCTTCAGGCATGCCACAGAGAACCTTGAATTAGCCTGAAATACAAATAAGATCTGTTAGATGGGAAAGCCCCAAGCGAGGATGCTCGTGCTGAGCCCAGGGCAGCTGTAGGCTGGTTTGTACCCCTCCTTCCTGAAGATAATCTCATTGCCTGCACCAGATTTGAAAAGAACTAAATCCTTTAGATGAGAAGAGATACGTACCTCTGCAAAGACATCTCTTTCAGGAAATGAGAGCTCTCCTTGGACTGGGGGTTACATATCAGAGGCTATTGATACAAGTCAATACTGCTCTCATCAGGACGTTTTATGCTGGGAAATGATGTTCTGTGGAGGTACTTTGCATTGTGTCAGCACAGCTGGATTTTATCAGCATTTTCAGAGTATTTTGATTTTATTGGAGTATTTTGTCTTTTCCATTTCAGTTTTGCATAAGCTTAAATAATTTAAATTAGTACAAAAATGTCATTCAGCCAATTTTTATCACTGTTTTTTATCATTGAAAAAAAAAAATCTCACTTTGTGGCAAATTTCAGTCTGCTTTGACATGGAAGAGAAACAAATTTTCTTTCAAACTGCTTTCCAAATTATGCAAATGTTCATAGAAGACAACATCTGGTTTCCACATGTATGTGACTGTTACTGTGATGAAGCCTTTAGCATGGTGTCTCTTCCCATCACGCAAGATTAATTCAAATTGGCTTGGATGGGAATAGTCCGTGAAGGCGAAGAGCTAGATGGGAGAAAAGCAAGAAGGCAACCAAGAGAGCGCACTGCTGGCAGAGCTGGTGGATTCCATTTGGAGGTCACTGTTAGGTTTGATATTCTTTTACATCTTTATTAATGACATGAAATGCAACTCGATCTGTCAGTGAAACAAGAAAAATAAACAACACAACCAACTGGCGAAGCTGAGAGCAAAATAGTTTCTCCATGAGGTTACTGGTTAGACAACACCTGAAATAGCACAGCCCTTTCTGGGCACCCAATGCTATGATTTCAAGGGAGTTTGCAGAAAAGCAACAGAGATGGTGGAGATGGAGGTGTTGAACTTGGCTCAAGGGAAGGTTGGGCACAGTAACAAGCTATGAGTGCTTAAAGAAAACAAACACCCAGGCAGAAGGCCTGACCTTACTGAGGCTGATGTCAAGCGGAGCTAGAATTTCACACCGAGCAAGAGGAGGATTCAGTGGAGGAGAAGGCAAGATGCAGGAGCCACTGGATGAAAGCAGAGGAGCCCGACTGCATTTTCAATACCAAGGGAAAACAACACAAGAAATTCCAGTTTTGTTTAAAGGCAGCAAGATCCAGAATGCCAACTGACTGATGCAGAAAGAGCCAACAGAAGCTTTGTAATCCTCTAATTAAAACAAGGTTAAATAAAACCAGTGTTACGTATTCAGCTCTGATGAGAGAGGGAGACTGGATGTTAACAAAAGCAATGCTACACCCCCTGCAGCCAAACTCCCAAGTGTAGCAAGAGACAGCATCTCCCCAGCTAAAGCACAGATGGTTTTATACGGGAAATGTAAATAAGATGTTACCATCTGGTTAATAAAAGTTGCATCGAAGCTAGATTTGACTACACATCCTCAGATGTGAGCATTTAAGGTTTTCAGCCAGAATGACCATGGAGAAGGAATTCCCACTGACATCCAAAGTGTTGAACAGAACCACAAAATGTCCTGACAGTCCTAAAGACTACAAACCTGTATTAAATCTCATTGCTATCTGTGCAGAAATATAACCAGGCTCTACTACCAGAATGTACAGTGCACTGATCAATAGCTAACAAAATCTAGAGGCTATTGGAGAAGCTGGCCTCTGCAACATACAGCAGATGCACAAAATAAGGCTTAAAGGAAGCTATTTTCAGAAAATGGTAACTCTGCTGGAAAAGTCTGCTTTGGACATGGAATCTACTCATGCATTTCAGCTGAAACTGTCAATCAGTTGCTTGTTATAGAGGGAAAGACGTTCCTGAGGAATTGGAAATGCTCTCTGGCTTGGTTTGTTTTCCAAAAGGCCCTTTTCTTCCCCAGCTGACATGCTATTAAAATAATGATCCTTCCTTCACAAGGACTGACCCTGACATCAAAAGAAAATGCTTACGCCAGGTTGCACAGAAAGTTTTGAATTACTTAAAGAAAAGGGTTCTCTCTTTCTCCTTTGCTTGCAAAGAAACCAAGGAATTTCCAGTTTGGCTTGGACACCAACCCAGGTAGCCCACTGCATCCATCTCTCCAGTGAATGGTACCTCCAGCTCTGCAGAAACCTCCTACAGCTTTCCCATCAAGAGGGGGTTTTACTCATGATTAAGATTAGAATAGATGAAGGAGATGAATGACAGGAAACCATTCAGATCAATGAACATGGGCATAACCCAACACCCTCTCCAATCAGAGGAGAGTCTAAGTGATTGCAGAGGTTTAGAGCAAGTTTCAGGCAACCAAAGAGGAATGAGAAAACACAGCCTCAAACCTCCATCCCTACCACACCAGCATGCTCACTCTTGGAGCCTGCTGCCAATTTTTATCTTTACAAAGGGGCTGAGTTAGCAGCAGGACTGCCAGGACTCAGAAGAAGGTGAGATAGCATCGCTCAAAGTCTCTGTGTGCAGGCAAAGAGGAAACATGCTTCAGCAACAATATTAAGAACCTGCCAATTTCACATGAGATAAATAACTAGAGTTACCCTGCTCTATGTGTGCTCTGGAAATAGCACTACATACATCTGCACTGCCTGTTATAAAACTCTTCCCATCTTACTCAAGCTTTGGACAACTGGGGTTTTATCTTCCCCACCACCATGACTGGCAAAGCTATGGCACAACAGCTTCTCTTCTCTGTGTGCCTCAGGGACCCGCACTAAAAATGAAGCGACAATAGTTTGGCTGTCCCAGTGGAGAAAGCAAGAGGAAGGCAAGAGATTCCTCCCGACACAGGAGGTTTCTAGCAGGGCATGATTCGAACTCAGACCTTCTACAAGGCCACTGCGAAACCTGTTTGTTTCCTTGGAGGTGTAAGCTTTACTGCTGTGAGACTGCGTTACCAGGACAGGACAAAATTCAGATGCCATCAAAGACTCCAGCAGAAAGGCACAAGGAGCCAACGCTGCATTTGTCATCCTTGTAAAAATATCATCCAGCGTGCTTTCATTTTTAAACAAACAACTCTAAAGCTAACAATAGCACGCCGCCATCATCCTACTGCCTTTAGCTATGGGCTCTTCATGTGCACAAGAGGCACCAGAGAGGGTTTCAGGCCTCCTGGTCAAAAGCTAGGACCCATGGTCAAAAGCTAGTCAAAGGTTGAACTCTGTTTCTCTAGGCAAACCTTGAAGAGGCTTGAAACCATGGCACTGCAGTGCTCGAGCTGACATTTGCATTCTCTCCTTTCAATAAAAATCTCCATTTAGACATCAGAACCTCAAAAGAGGATCTCTAAACACTCCATCAATGCCATCCTCCCAGCGTGGCGCACAGTCAGTTGAGAACAGTAGAAAAGAACCCAACAACACAACAGCTGCCTTGAGGCATGGCTGGTGTCCAATGTCCATTAAACATCAGGACCTCCATTTCTGACTGGAACTCAAAGAACTACTGCAATGTCACTGGCTCTCCTTGGGCCAGGTGAAACAGTCCTGGGGACGTGCTGTTTCTGATCAAGAAATTCAAAGCTAAGTCACAAGGGGAAAAGTAACCCCACCAAAAACCTTGCTCTCAGCCCCTGTGGGGCTGCTTTGATGGTGGAGCAGCTGAAAGCTTTCTTCAAGACCAAGCTGCTCTTTGAGCTGTTGTACATTTAGAGCAGGTTTTTTTAATCTTTCGGTTTAAATTTTATAGTTATTACATTTTTGTTAAAAGGAAGCTGGAAATGATTCCTGACATGAACCACACTCGCTTTGGGCATTCTCAAGCACCAGAAATATCCCATTGCAGGCACCCTCTGAAATGTTTGCCTTTTCCTGCACGTTCTTTAAGGGTATGTCAAGTTTCCTTGTTAAAAGTAAGAGGTGATTTCTTATCAGCTGCCTGGCGCAGTGCAATGTTTGCATTACATGGCAAGATGGATATTACATGTTATTGGAGTCCTCAGAACAGTGAGAGCAGAGAGGAACGACTGGAGCCAAGGGGCTGGCATTATCACAGGCTTGCCTTGGTCACAGCCAAGGACTCTCACACACACATAGAGACCTTCCCTATTCTTCTGTAAAAGAGAAGCTTTTCTTTTCTTCAGTAACTCAGCCACACAGGACCCACGGCTGCACTGGGTACCCATTTAGGCTGCACTGGGCACCCATTCAAGCTGCCCTTTCCTGAGTAACACAAAGAAATCAGCTGTTCTAAACAGGGGAATTGCATCCCTCTCTCTTATTTTCCTCCTTAGTTTGTTTTTCATCCCCATATGTCTCCCCAAAACACTTCCCCAACCACTGCCCCTTTTTCCTCCAAAGCCAGCTTGCTTGAGATGGGGGAACCTGGCTGGCTGCACTGAGGGCACCACTTTGGACTGGTTCAGTCTCTCTGCTTACCTTCTCACCAAGCTGCAGCCTCTAGAGGTGTGTTTCTGCAGGGAGGTGGTGATGGAGGATGTAACCTAAAGCCTTTTCTGGTTTCTCTCCTATTCCTCCAGCAATTACCTCCAGACACCATCTGGCAGACCACGAGCAGAAAGCCCTCATGAAGCAACTCAGACAACTCTGGAGCATGTGTGAAGAGAAAGCCTGGAGCTGTGAGCAAGACGAGGACATAGAAAACTAAGTGAAAAGAGCAAAAACAGGAGGGGAGAGGAAGGAGCCCTCCACTCCAGACTGCTGAAGCTCCACACATTGGCAAAGACTATGAATGTCTGTGCCCAGAATGGAGGACACGGGCAATCACCTTCAGTAGGGAAGGGAGCATTTCCCAGTAAAGAAGGACAAAAGGAGATCTGCTCTTTCAGCCTGCTGGCCAGGCATGGCATACCTGCTTCCCTTATGTGCTCCTGGAGAGTGATGACAGTCTTCAGTAGGATGGGTTGGGCTTTAAAGAGCCTCTTGTGGGACTATGGGGCCTTCTACTAAATATATGGGACTAACACCTTGGGTGCAGACAAGCTGGGGTGGAAACGGTGAATCTGAAAATTAGGAGGGACAATGAGAGCAACAGTGAGGATCATTAACTCCCATGAAAGAAATGGGAGCTGCTGCTCCATTACCAACAGCTGGTGCTTGCCAGCTCCTCTCCCAGCCCTGCTTTGGGCCTGGTGCTGCTGAGCACAGAAAAAGGGAGTTCCGTTGAGTCTCAGGGTGTCCCATATTGTATAAGGCCCTGCCTGAAGGTCCATGTGGGAGTGCTGCTGGGTCGGGGTGAGCAGCACACTGGGTGCCTGGGTGCCCAGCTGGGCAGGGCTAGGAGAGGCTGGTCACTCAAGCACCCACTGCCACCCAGCATCACACAGCCACGGGGGTGCAGTGGCAAACGCTGTGGTTAATATAGACAATGGCTGAACCCGTACCTGGAAACACGCTGCAGTGTCAGGATCCTCAGTAGGAACAAACGAGGTCTACACAGTGACCGTGCACCACCTCCATTTCCCAGGGGATTCAAGCCAGCCCCGAGGTGTTAACACAGTCTCTGGTGTATAAACAATTATAAAATGCTTCAAATACCCCTTTAAAAAACATAGAAAAAGTAAAATAAAACAACCCCACAGCCCAGAACCTCTCGTTGCAAAATATTATCTTAACCTTGCCCATCTTCAGCCCTGGGGCTTTCACTAGCAGAGCAAACCTCTCTCCTCCCTGTACCCTGCCTGTTGTCCTCCTGCTTGCTTGGTGGTTACTGAAGTTACACAGGACTGTAGGAATGTCAAGATTTGGGGGCAAAAGAAGATGGAGGTGAGAAAAGAAGCTTTTCCACTTTGTAGTCCTACTATGAGCATTTGGCTTTCACCCACAGGGATCAATGGGAGAAGGGAGAAGTTCATAGATGATTTATGACATGCAGTATATTTGATGTGCAAGGCTTGGGACCTTGGGCAGGACTCAAGGACAGCTCTGGGTGTCCTGGGCATGGAAGACCTCCAGTTTCTGTCACTGCCTGTTATCAGCCAGCTCTGAAGGCAGCAAAGCAGCACCTCAAAGACTCAAGCTCAATGATGAAGGTACCGTGTCCAGCTGGAGAGTGGTGCAGGGAGAAGAGACCTTTGGGGAGGCTTTCAGGATGTGGAAACAGCGTTACCTGTGTGATGCCCAGAGGTGGACAAAGCTTCTCTTCAGGACTGGGGAAGGATCTCTTCCGTTTTCCTCCTGGGAGATTACCCATCCCTGTGCTGGACTCTGGTTCATCCAAGTGCAGGAGCGCTACATCCTGTGGCCAGTGAGACTCGACACTTAAAACTGAACCAATCCATTTTATGACTTGTGATAATGTAACTCATTTTACGTTTGCCCCGGTTTGCTCCTAAAATGGCCTGGCTAGCAAATCCCAAGCTGGAGCTGTCAGTCTGCCCCTGGCCATCTCTGCTGCTGCGCACGAATGGGGATGGACTCATTCTGAAGTGTTCCTGTGCTAAGGGTGACCTACTTACATGGCTGCAGTGCAGTTCATTACAAATTCCTAATGATCTAATTGTTCCATTAAATGAAGGTTGCCACCTGTCCCCAAGACTTTAGATCAAGCTGGGATTAACACATCTGTTGACCCATTTCCCCCTTTTGTAGGACACTGCCCAATGATCAACAGGGGTTCTTTTCAGACCACCCGATGCAGAGCTTTAGCAGTGATGTGGTGCTGGGTCCTGTTAGCAGAGGATGCTGAGCAGTGGGGCTCCTGCTGGTGGCAGGCACTGCCCCAAATCCTGACCCATTGATGATTTGGGCATCAGGTTCCACCTGCCTAGATCCCACCACACAAAAAGGTCAAACCCTATGCACATAATTTAGTATAGGGGGAAAAGAGAGAAAGTAATTGCCAAGGCTGCATTTAGGGCAAACTAAATTCTCCCAGTTTAAGAGAGACTTTGTAAGAGACTCTTTACAGACCTGGAGGCTGCCTGCAGTTTTGTTCTGGGCAGTCATCCCTACTGCACCATTATGGAGACAGAAAAGCCTGGTTAGCATCCAGCAGCCATCCTGGCTTGCGGACCCTTTGCAGGGATGCTTGTTCAGCACGCTGTCCCAGTGCAGGCAGCCCAGCGGGGTACAGGGGGTTCCCCTTGTCCTCCAAGGGACAGCCCCACAGCCGAGAGAGCTGGAGGTGGCAGGCTGGAAGCACAAGGAATAAAACAGATAAAGAACGAGGGAGGAATAAATTCCCATGGACAGGCCCAGTGAGCGCACTGCAGCCAAATGACCTCAAGTGCACCGCTTTCTTCCCTGGCTGGGGGAAGGCAGGAGTACAGCTGCATTCTTCATAAATAGGAACACCCTGGCTTGATGTTTTTTAAAGCTGTCTAGACAGCAGAGCAGGACCTTATTTCCAGTCACATAATCACTTCCCCATTTCTCTTTGCAGCAGAGGACGTTTTCCAAGATTAGATAGAAGCTGGTGGAGCAACATGTTATTAACCTTGGGTGTGCCTCCCTGCTTTAGGCGCTCCCTGTCCAAGCTGGAGGTGCCGTTTTGTCTGATCACGTCTCCCCTTTATTCATGCCTTCCCCCTTGACGGAGAAGCCGCTTCTTCCACTAGCTTGCAAAAGACTGAATTACACAGGGGGTGCAGACAATGGGGAGCAAAGGGAAAATGCCAGCTCCCTTTAGCAGAACGTGAATATTACAGAATCATAGAAACAACCAGGTTGGAAAAGACCTTTAAGCTCATCCAGTCCAACCGTTAACCAGTGCTGCCAAAGCCACCACTGACCCATGGCACTGGGGCCTCCTCTGCACGGTGTATGAACACTTGCAGGGCCGGTGACTGCAGCACTGCCCTGGGCAGCCTGTGCCAATGCCTGAGCACCCTGTGGGGCAGGAATTGTGCCTAATATCCGGCCTAAACCTCCCTGGCGCAGCTTACCTCTTATCCTATCACTTAAGAGAAGAGACCGACCCCACCTCACTCCATCCTCCTGTCAGGCAGTTGTAGGGAGCGATAAGGTTCTCCCCTAGCCTTCTCCAGACTAAACAACCCCAGCCCCCCCCGCCGTTCCCCATCCCGCTCGCACTGCGCCTCCCTTCGACAGGGAAGCAACAAAGGGCCAACCTCCGCGTTTCGCCTTGCACCGGGGAAGCGCGACGCCCACCCCGCAGCGTAGCAGGGCTCGCTACGCCCCGCACACAGACGGGACCGCGGCGCTCACCGGCTGCGCGGGGCCGTCCGCAGGGTGCCGGGGGTAAGGAGCGGTTCCGCGCCGGTCCGCGGGTAGAGCCCGCGTCCGCGCAGCGCCACCAGCGTCCCCCGCCGCCCGCCCCGCGCAGCTTCACCGGTGCCCACCTTGTGCTGCTCAACACGGCACTGGTGAGCATTAGAGCCATTGAAACCAGCTTTGTGCTGCGCTGCACCAGGCCAGCGTGCACAGGGCTGCTGGCAGGAGGCGGTGAGCTCTGCTGGGAGGTGGTGGAAAGACGTCTGTGCTGGGGCGCTCACTGCACAGGCATACCCCTCTGGCACACCCTGCGCTGTGCAACTTGTACCCCCCAGGGCTGACCACCCTGAGTGTTTATTCTGTGCTTTTCATCATTACCAACCCTTTCTCTTTTCTCTGTTAAGACTGCAGCCCATTCCCGCAGGACAGAAAAGGCAAATACCCATGTGCCATTCGACTGCAGCACATGGCCTGACACAGCACCAATGACTTGCCCCCATTACCTGAGGATAAGGACCCACTGTGTATGGAGATGTTGCACCAGGTGCTTTTGCTGCAGAAGGTACTCCTCTAGGGCCAAGGAAAAGACTCTGTGAGCATGAATGGCATGATTGGGGTGCGCGATTAGCATCTTGTACCTGACATGGCCCATGTTTTACTGCAGTGATGCGCAGTGATCTGTGCTCAGGTTATCTGGGGAAAGCAGAGTGCAGCTTAGCTTGTTACACTGAATTAAATCAGCAAAAGCTGAAGACAAATAGACCATCAGAAATGAGATTATTTCAGTTTAGAGGGTTGGAACAAGAGGTTTGCCAGCCTGATGGAGCAGCACTAAATCCATAAGATTGAAAGTGTTTGGGGAGGAGGTGTTTATAGCTGAAGCAAAGGGCATCTTGCTTGCTTGGTGTTACAAAAGCGATGCTGACCCTCTTCCCGAACACTTTACTCCATCAGGAGTAAAATACATGTGGAAAGAGAGGGCTGCACTCTTCCCCACCTCGGCAGGGTTGCCACATCTCCCCATGGCTGTTGAAGTGATTAGCCATGCACAGTACAAGCCCAGGCAGGGATCTCTTTTTTCTGCTTGCTTAGCATTTTGCTTTAAAGGATGCAGAACCTGACTTTGGGAATCATTTCACCTTGAGAGTATCTGGTATTTCTCTGCTCCCTAAAGCAAGCAGTTAAAATCATCCAAAGGGGCTGCCTTTCCTTAAACAAATTCTCTACTGCTCTGCAGAAAGTAAATACAAGAGCTACCCAATATTAATGCTTTCCTTCACAATTTACATATCAAGTGCTTAATGAATTGTTTTCAGTATCATTGTCCTTGCCGTGAATAAACTTAAAAGTAATGGGTTTGTAATTAATTAAAGTTTAATTACAATAGTTTGTCATTTTATTATTTGCAGTTATTACCATAAAGGTAATAAAAATTGCAGGCTCTCACAAGTGAATACAAATCCCTAATCAGGAGCAATCAACTCGCACCATAACCTTGAACAAGGGTGATGTTATTAATGCAGCAGCTCTGAAGCCTGAGCCGGTGCCTTGTAGGTGGCACCTGCAGCATCCTCAGCCCTGGCTGGGGCAGCATGGTGCTTTGGACAGTGGTGCTGGGATCCTCTTGGCCCTGCCCTTGGACAGCCCTGGCCATTCCTTCCCTTTGAATCTCTTTCCCCACAAGCTGGGCAGTCACCCACAGGCTAAAGAAGCTTCTACACCTGCCTCCTGTATATTCTCCTTGAACACATTGCAATTATGTTGCACTAAAGTGATTATCCACCATAATTCTGATTAGCAATAATTTATCCAGGTCCTTGATGAGTTTTTCATTCCTATCAAGTTTAAAATTCTTCCTTAAATCCTAATTTCTGCATCGTATTCTTCTAATATTGATTTTCAAGGAAAGTTTTCCAGTATTATGAAAAGTCATTCCTGACCCACCCCAGTATTTTACACCTCTGACATGGTGACCCCTGCAGCTCTGAAGTATGAAGGATAAAAGGAGAAGGGTTAAATTATATCTGCATTTGCTGCTGCTGCTGTCCCAATGACTATTTCCAGGAGTTGCAATGCCCATGTTTACATGCAGTTAATTCTTCCTGCTTGAGGGAATAAGATAATATGTTTTCTTATCCTTGCATCTTAGTAGGCTCCAGACATACCCGTGATTCCCTGGTGTATTGCCTTTTGCTTGGTCTGATATCTTAAAAACCCCCATGTTTAGAGCAGTTTTGCGCTGGCCAGTCTCAAGACATCTTCAGAAGGCAGGAGAACTGCACCCAGAGCAGCACATAGGCTGTAACTAAGCAGAGACTCTTCCACTGAATGACCTCAAAATGCTACATTCATGATGTGAGAGGGGGTCTTCAGATTGGCTTGTCCCATCCTGCTACATTAATCCCTTCTCACCATCCTTTGCCAATCTCTTCCACAGTCCAAGCCCTGAATCGGGTTTGTTCTTTGAAGTCTAGTTGGGAAGGAGTAATTCTACTTTTTGCTTTATTTTCTAGGGGAAGTTTATGTGCATTTGCCTGTCCTCCCTTAATCATTACCGAATGTATAGGCCAACTTCATTCAAAACCCAGCAGGAAGAAGGTCTTGTTGCCCCTCTGTGCCTACAGTGAGAAACAGGCAGCTAGGGAGAAGCAACAGAAATCCATTCAGCATCCCCAAACCAGTGGGTGACTTTCACCAGGCTCCAGAAACCCAGCACACGCATGGGCTCCAGACAGACCACATGCCTCTGAGCTGTCATAATTCAAATGCAAAACATCTTTGCTGCTTCTGGTTGGGAGCTCAGCCACCACTTCATAAATCAACACCCTTGCTATCGCCTTTGCTCTGCCAGAACATGGTTTGATGTGAAACAATACAGTCCTGGAGGCGTCAGCTTCCTTGGGTTATCTTAGTGGAAGGCAAACATCAGAGAGCCACTTTATCTGTGGAGACAGTCGTATTCTCAAGCTCCTTGCCTCCAACTGAAATTCCCTTACACACACCTCGAGAGGCCTAAACAGCCTCTATTTTAAGCTGAGATATAACAGCATTTTCAAAAAGCTTAAGGTCTCTTGTACCTTAGCACCTCCACCTTAGAGAGGTTTGCAGATACACTGAGCTTCAGGCATGCAGTCTTTCAATTGCCTTAGCATGAGCTGAAGCTGAAACATGCACATGGAACTGCAGGGTCAGGGGCTAAGGTTAGATGAAGGGTAGAAAACAACCCCACCACAGTCCTGGAGTATTTGCATTTCTTGAGAACATGCTTGCAAAATCACTTAGCAAATGAATGTTCATTGTTCTGCACAAATCCCACCCTGGTCAAAGGGGGGGAAAAAAGCCCTATGGAGATGCTGCCAATTTTTCCTTTGTCCCCCCAAATAAAATTCAGGTGATCTCATCCCACATTGACCAGCAGGGACCGAGCAAGGAAACAAAAAGGAAATTACTTCATCTGAAGTGCCACTGACTGATGGTAAGCGATAACAAAAGGCACTGTTTGACAGTAGAAATCCATGTGAGGAGCCCAGGAATGCCAGAACAAGCCGGGCATGGCTGAGGCTGTCAAAGGCATGGAACTGCCGACTGTTAAAGCAATTGAAGTGCCTTCAGTTGGGTTTAGGAGATAATTAGCGGCCCCCCAGCATACATTTACATGAGAAAGGCTGCGGAGCGCTGCTCTGGTTGCGTTTCCAGCCGCGGGCTGACGGAGCGGGAGGGTTTCACACGCTGCAGCTGCTGCGGAGCAGGAACGGGTAAAACTTGACAAATTAACACAGCGTGCACCAAGCAAAAAGGGAGACCTTTGAACTTCAGCTTCGCAGCTGCAAGGATGCTGAACCCAGGCTTAACTCAGAGGCTGCTCTGGCTTTTAGACTTGTCCCCACCATTGCATCTGGTCTGAGCGAGGCGAAATGCAGCAGCCGTGCTGGCTGAGAGGGATGGATTTGAGTGTTCTCCTTACCCGGAGCCAAAAGTAGAATGAGTCTGAAAACCTGAGTACATCTCTTGGGATTCAGGAATTATGGAGATGATTGCAGAAACACCTCGACTCTCTTCTTCAGTTGTTCCAGGCATGTTTCCACAGAGCAAAGTAAGTATGCTGCGTAGAAACAAACCAGAATGATTACAGTTAGCCAGCACATATGCAAGGACAAGGGCTCACTTTGAGGGAAGTTCAGGCATTCACTGCTGAACTTGGTTTGACCTATTGACTGCGGGGCCTGGTGACACCCAGAGCAGCTGGGGATGGAGAAGAGCATCCCTCCGGCTCTTCTTTTCCCTCTTTGAGCCTTCCTACAAGCTCTCAATCTTTTAAAGGTCTCCTTGGTGAAGGTGGCTTCTTCTGTCTTCTGCCTTGACCAGCAGCCCCACATCAGGTGTTCTTGAGCTTGGAAGGAAACCTCTTCTTCCCTCATTTTCCCAGGGCTTTCTGTGTAACATATTAGTTAATCCATTGCTCAAGCCATAATGTTGGCTATTGTTGTGTAACAAGCAGGTACTGGGGTGGCTTGGCAGAGCTGCTGCTTGCTTCTCACCAGATGTAGACTTTCATAAATGACCCTGTTAAAGTTGTGCCTCACAGTGCCACAATCTGAAATCTTTGTGGGATAGATTGATGACCCCATATTAAAGCCACTTGGCAGATATAAGGCTTCGCTCTTTGTGTTTGGATGAACTGCATCACAGATTCTTCAGCAGAAAGAGCATCACCTGGCCTGCCTCCATACCTGACCACCAGGCCTTCCTCAAGCCACATCTCTTGATGGGTTGAGTATATAGCATCATCTCAGCATCCTGGAAAATAGAAACCATCCTCCTCCATGAGCTGAATCCTCTTTTTCAGACCTTCTTTATTTGGAAATACTCACTGAGATTCTTAAAATACAAACAAACAGGAAATTCTTGATATGCCATTAAAATAGAGTCAAACCCCTCACTAGAGAGATGCAAAGCTAAAAAAACACGGGCTATGTAAAAAAATAACAGCAACAGTACTGCAGATCTCACAAAGAAATGGTTGTTTTGGGTTTCTTTTGAAGTAAAATAGATGAATCTTTTCTTATTTTGCCCATCACTACTCCGATGAAAGCTTTGTCAAACTTTGTGAGCACTCCTTTTCCTTGGTCCATCACCTCTGCCTTTTCATCTCCAGACAGTAAAAGCCCAAGAGGAGCAGTAAGCACATAACCCTCTCCTGGAGATTCCTGCTCTGTGAAGGTACGACAAGGAGGGACTGCACAATGGCTCACGAGCAGATGGAGGGGTCAGACTGACCACAGAGCTGAGAGGGATGTGAGGATTGTCTAATGCCGCATACCCCATAATGTCTTTCAGCACTAAACCCTTGCAACGCACAGTGGTCACACTGTGGGGTCTGGACAGGTTCATGCAATGAGAACCCTGGTTAGAGTTAGTAAATACAGCGCAACTACCAAATCCAGAGCAGATGTTTTGGTGGCATTAATGCCTTAAAAGCGACATCACCCCTTCACGGTCATCCCCACAAGTCTTGGCAGTGGTAGCACAGACTGGGGCTGGCTGCTTCTAAGAGACCTTGCATCACTATAACCCCACACAGACTCTCTTCTTTCTGTCTCTTAAGTCTCCTCTGCCAAAACTACGTGAGGTTTTCACTTCCTTTCAGCAGGGAAATTTGAAGACCTGTGTAAGTTCCCTTGTGCCATGCCGGGAGAGGGGGGTGATGACTGACTGATGTAGGGTTCTCCTGTCAAGAGCACCAAAGAAGGTACCAAAAGTATCTGTCTTCTGGAAGAAGGTTAATTACAGAAGCTTAGCTTGCACACAGGGGTCCCACCAGTCAGCACAAGATAAGCAGCCTTGGGAGTATAAATTATTACAGATGATAAGACAGAATTTCCCCTTAAACAGCTTTCTACATATGTTCCTAAGATTGACTGCAGAGCCTCCTGTCATCGAGTGTCAAACCAGGAGCAACAGAAATTACAGAGAGTTAATTCCTTGTCTTTTTTCTTGCAAGCATATGACACTTTCTCCCTTTTCTGGATTAAACGAATCATTTCAGATCCTAACAAGATATGGCTAGATGACAGGACTTGGGAACCAGAACTGATGCCCGATCACCCATGCTCAATCACAGCAGACAGCAAGAGCCTCACCACTCCATCATGACTGCAGAAATGGGGGCTGGTTTTAGCTCTGGAAATGAGATAAATTCCAGGCACCAATTGCTACAGCTTTTGTTGTGACTATCTCCTCTGCAAGCAGTGTATAAACAGGAAACCACGTCCACAAGGCAGAGAACTGACTCAATAAGGGCGAATACTGATAGAAATCAGGTCATATTGCCATCCTTTGTTTATTCGCTGCTTTGTTAGCGTTGTTTATGCTTAGTGTCTTGACCACATATTTGGATAAAATCCCACTTTGCCACCCATCTACTGCTCTTTCTTCCCCCGAATCCATGCCACTGCAAATCCCTTGCTGCTAACCATCACTAGCAGCAGCTCCTCAGACCCAGATCTAAGGGGATGCGCACTTTTGGGGTACAAACTGATTTACTCCACTCTTCCTGGGAGGTTTCTTTCTAATGCCTGGGAGCTTGCTATTCGTTTTTTGCCTGCAAGCAGGAATTACTCTCCTAGCAAGGGGCCAAATGTATTTTAAGCAACCAACCTGCTAAAAACAGCCTGCAGCCTGACTGTGCATTGCACAGCAAAGATCAGCCTTCATTTGTCTGTCGGCTCTTAATCTCTACTGGTAGTTTATCCCAAGCCTGAATTCATCCTACTGGGATGAGGAGCTTACCTACATTCTGAATCTCTTCCACCATTATTAGCACACCAACTTCAGCACCACTGCAAACATGATTCATTCACAGGGCTCTGTATTTTACAGCAGCTGTTCATCTGTTCCTAAACACTCCTTCCCACTCCAGATAGGCTGGAAACATCAAGGTACCATTCCCACCATCAGTTCTGGGACATCAGAAATATATATGACACGAAAAGACCTTCAAATTCCTGCCTTCGTGTTTGAGGAATTCCTTTACCCAGCTGAGTCCACAGCAGGTCACAGGCTTCTGCTTGCAGCTCCTTTCACATACCCTTGGCCTTGGAAGAAGGCAGCTATTGTAAAAGCCAAAGCTTTTGGGCTGAGAGAAGGAAAAGATTTCGGGTATAAACTCTATTCTATCCACCATTGTTACCAGCCAAGGAGCTCCTCCTCCACCTCACATTGCTGCTGCATCACATTAGCTCTTGGTCTTTGCAATCTCATGGGTTTAAGCACTCGCTCTATCAAGGGAGTTTTTATTAACAACACAGCACAAGGAGCTGAATGTTTCTTGTGGGTTTGCTGAATTTCTCCCTGCACATCAGCCCATGAGTCAAACAGGGAAGCCTGGGGAAACATCCATCTCTGTCTGCCCATATATAATACTGGGAGATTAACTGGCCATGGTATGGTACGATGGGCACCCTGCAGGGCTTCATGGTGTGCTTTTTAGATCATGAAGAACCAACAAAGCTTAGAAAATGAGTGTGAAACCTCTGACCTTCAGCATTCAGAAAGATAGAGGTCATCTCAGGCTTAGCAACATGGGAAATACTCTGCCAGTCCCTGTCAGCCCATGGGCACCCCGTAGCCCAGCACTCAGTGTCCCACAGCAATAGGAGATGCTGGTTTGCGTGGGCCATGAGTCCCACTTCTCTCTGCTGCCCTTCCCTTCAGATGCCTCCAGCAGCCCCAGCTCCTACCTGCATCCATCAAAGCAGCAATATTCTCCCATCTGCTTGTCCCACTGCTGTCATGATCTTGCAGACCCCCATCATTCCCTGCAGCCTGAGCAGCACCAGCATTTCCTTCCATGGTTTTGGCTGCTCTTCCTGGTACCTGCTCTGCCTCCACTGCCCTCGTCAAGATAATAACACCCCAAAACAAAACCTTATTGGAGCTCTGAGGTGATGCTCTTTGAGGCAAGGTCTTTCCAGTTCCTATGGACAACCACACACAGTTAAAAATGAGCAGCCAGATGGTACTGCTGCAAATCTCCTCATCCCTGTGTTCCTTTGGCACAGGGAAAACTCTGGCTTGAGTTGCAAATGTAAAAGGGTCTGCCAATGGTATAGGTTTTGTGCTCCTCAGCCACGCTGACAAAAGTAGCTCTGAAGATGCCCAGAGATTTCCAGCCATATCCCAGCCTAACCAGTGTGAACTAGGAAGCCAGGCTCAATGGGGCTGTGTCCAGCCTCCAACAGGAGTATCGTGAGAGGCTATGAAGGGCTGAGCCACCGTGTGGGGCAGGGTTTCATCCTGTCCTCAATTTGCCTGTGGGATTGGAAAGGAATTTTTTCCTGTTTCTCTGCCAGAGAGGGAGAAGACAACCCAAAGCAAAACAAGGCTTTGTTGTTGTTTATACTGGATGGGATTAAAGTTTTCAGTATTCGTTATATTTAGATGCCTTTCAGACCCAGATTCAGGGAAACATTTTGCGTGATTCCTGCTCTGTTTACCCTTCGCTCCATTCCCTCGCTTTTATTGTTCTTCCAGTTTAATCCGCTTCCAACTTAGGTTACATTTCCCGAGGACTGTGGCATAACCGCAGATTTCCCAGGGAAACCAGCACCTCTCAGCAGCAGCGACTGGTTTTGTGGCTCCAATCAGACCACCTCAGTCCTGCCTAAAGCCAAGTGCATCCTTGCAGCAGCAGTTTTATTGCCAGTGATGAGCCAGGCAGAGACAAGACAAATCACTCTCCTGAATCACAGACCAAAGGACTTCCTTCCAAATGGCCTCCTTCCTTCACAAGGAAAGCAGCAGCAAGGCATACAAGCAGGGGAAGAGGTATCACACAGGCTCTGGGTATTTTCATCCTGGTGTTAATACACAGCATACTCTCAGCAGTACAGCGGTTCATATACAACTCTACTGATACAATCCATGCCCCATCCGCTACCCACTTCTCCCCCCTACACACTTTATAAAGTTCTGAGTTAAAGCTGTGCAGCTCTAAAGAGGCAGCTTTGAGGATAGGGTATGGACAAGCTGATGGACAAACCATCTTAAACTTCTTGCTCCTGGAGAGTGAGTGGTAACCAATATTCGCTGTCCTTCCAGGTGAGCTAAGCTACTGCCTGATCTGTGCTCTAGTGAAAGACTCAGACCATGCTACCTCCGAGCACAGAGTGCCTGGGCTCTGCTTTATATTAGTCTGAATTGGCATCAACGTTACCAGGTTGCTCTAGCATAGAAGCAGAGGTGCAGAGCCTGTTTTACAGGGTATCTATACAAAGATGGAGTAGACATTAAATCTCTCACATAGGTTAGCATGCTCAGACCAGGCTACATTCTGCCTTGGTTTCCCAAAGATCACCAGAAGCATTAGATAGATGGCCTTCCATAGATGGAAGATGCACACATACGGCCCAACAAAAGGATTATGAACAAGTCATACTAAACAACCCCATGTTAGAACATGATATCTGACAACTGCTAGCATCAGAGGGAAAATGGTGCTTAAAAAGACATTCTGGACCATCATATAGCTACAATATTTTACGCTACACAGAAGGAACAGGCAGCATGTGATCTACATACAACTGTAAGGGAGCTAAGTTTCTTCTGAAGAGAAAAGGCCTGGCATCTTCAGGTTGGTTGACCCTATGAGTAGCCCATGCAAAAGATAAGCATTTGTAACTGGATCTAGATGACACCTAAACAAAGAAAAGCTCTTACTGATACTAGATTAGCTATAGAAATTCAGAACAAGGACTTGCCTGTATGCACTGGATGATTAGAATACAGATGCAGCATAAAGTCACATTTTTAGTACACATGAATCACTGAACCTGATATGTTACTGATGCTGTGTCACATCATCGAAATACTCTGATTGTTGACCTACCCAAGAACAGACACTAGCACTACAGCAAGATGAAGTCTAAGGTCAAAAGTGGAAGTACAGCCAGTTTCTGCTTCCCTTGTTGCTTTTAGCTTAAAGAACACCCAGCAGACACAACTATCAGAAAAAACAAAGTCGTCTTCAATTCAGCAGTATGCAAACCAGCACATTCCCTAACACACACACACACACACACACACACACACACACACATTGCTTTTAATGTTAGCAGGGCTTTTCTTGGTGTTGGTTTTTGTTGTTTCACTCCCCCGTCTCTGGAAAGTTTGTAGGGAGCAATAGACTCTTATGGCAAAAGAGCAAGGTATCTTTTCTCCCATGAGTTGTGCTAGAAAAAAATGAGTGGGGAGAGAAGTATAGTAAGAGTGAAATATAATAAGCAGCATCAATACAATAACAAAGTTAAGAACTTTGCTGAAACAGCTACAACAAACTATTCTTGCCCAAGTGGGCAACAACAGTTACTTGGTGCCACACGCACTCAGAAAAGGGGAGGCACATTACATATGTAACTAGACTAATGCATTCATATGATGTTGCAGGGCTGGGATAAAGGTGCAGCACAACCCCGGCTTCTCCAGTGTCTGAGAGATTTCTTGTTCCTCTCCCCCCTGGATTCCTTGGGGAAGAAGGGATGCCGGTCATCCCTGCAGTGAAGGACTTGTGAGCAAAGCCCAGGCTGCAATATATTCTTGGAAAACCTTTCCAAAGAGGAGTATGTGAAAGCTCATTTTACACACAGGGTGGGCAGGAAGGAAGTTCACACCCAGTGCTCAATTCCCAGTAAATCATTCCCTTCAATCTGGCTGAAAACCTTTTCTTCTGGTTTTGAACTGTGCCCACTGCCCTTCTCCAGAGCAGACACACGTTCTGGTGCACTCTTCCTTCACCCCCATTGCAGCAGAGGCAGGATGGAGGCCTGATACCCGATCTCCCTGCCGTGCCCTTGCTAACAGGGAAAAGCTGCTTACTTGGGGCTGCTCTGATTTGTCCTGTAATAATCTCTCCAACAGGGAGTCTTTGACCTCCCCACAGAGGCTCCATTACAACCGAGCCTGGTAGCTGGGCAAGGACAGGTAGTTATTTCCTTCTGATAGCAATGGCTGTGCACAGTATTGTGACCCTTCTGCACATTGTCTTCACCTTAAGTATAAAGGCAGCAGAAATTCAGTTATTTATTTTCCAAGGTCTGGTCCAGAACCCATCACTTGTTTTAGCTCAAACCCATGTGCATAACTCCTGGCAGAGCTTGTTATAGTCTGAACAGTGTGAATAGGTGAGTGCTGGGCATTTGTAGAGGGGTGCATAATATCATGGAATGGTTTGGGTTGGAAGGGACCTTAAAGCTCATCCAGTTCCAGCCCCCTGCCACGAGCAGGGACACCTTCCACTAGAGCAGCTTGCTCAATCTTTCATTAACCTAAATTATGTTATTGGGTAAAATAACACAAAAGTCCTTCTGCAAGTCTCATGTCTGTTTGACCAAAGATTATGTGCTTGGGGGGAGGAGGTCCCCCCCTTCCAGCCCTCCACTGCTTGCAGCGATTAGGTGATTCCAGAGAGGGTTTTTGTTAGCAGCTGGTGTCACATTTGAAGAAGTCTCTGCAATGGTGAATGCCGAAAATTTTAAGACCTCCCCACTTGCTGCATCCCCTGATTTATCTCATCCCGCATCTCTAAGCTGGCACAGAAATATTAAGGTGCATGACTGGGTTTACTCCTTTTTGACCCAGAAGGAAAAACTGGCTGCGTGCACTAACTGCTACGGAATGAAGCCAGAGCATTCAATCAGAAGACAAATGATGTGCAGGAAGTCTCTTTGGTGACCAAATATTTACTGCGCCAAGGAAACTCCCCTCAAAAAACTTCCCACTCTAAAAAGTACTTGAAATTATCAGACTTCTGCCCGGTTTTTCTCTGCATAAGTAGTCAGAAAGTTTCCTCTGGGAAGACCTCGCACAGCCACAGCTGTATTCCCTGAATAGCCAGAAGGATCCAGTGACACAGCCTGGGAGGCACAAAGAGGTTCCTTACAGCAGGACCCCACACTCCTGTTCTGAACCTGTTCCCCAGGGACAGAGGAATCCTATGGTCCTCACTGGGATTTTCATTGTCTCTTCTTTCCCTAAATAATGTAAACAAATCACTGCTAAAAGTAACTCAGGGTTGCACAGAGCCTTGCTGCACCTTTCCATCCACACTGGAGGGAGGGTAAAGCAGAGGAGAGCCGGTGGAGAGCTTGACCACCCTCGTGCAGGGAGCCGGTTACCATCCCTGGCATCGCCCAGGCTCTCCATGGCCATGCCAGGACACAGCTCGGCACTGATGCAGTCACTGGGACACATCCCAGACACGCTTTGCCTCTTGCTTTGGGTGGGAGAGGCTGCAGGTGTTTTTCAGAGGACGATGTGACAGCCTTCCAATGCCACCTTATCCACATGGAGCTGAGCCACTGGGGACCGAGCCATGGGGGACCCCATTGCTACACTGAAGTGCCCACAGGAACGCCAGTGCTGCAGCAGCCAGGTGAGCTGCTGCCTGTCACCACCTGCCTGCCCTCCACTGCTCCCTGCCAAAGCTTGTCAGCCTCACATGCAGCAGGGGCAGGACAACACGTGAGCACAGGCAGCTGCCGGCACCCGCCATGGCTCCACTAAGGCTTGGAAACCTGCTGCGTTTGAGCCTCGAGAGCCAAAGGCAAGAGAAACAGGGGCTGCTTTTTGTTCCTGGCTGCTCCTGTGGGACAGCTGGCCATAGAATTATGGAATGGTTTGGGTTGGACGCTCATCCAGTTCCATCCCCTGCCACGGGCAGGGACACCTTCCACTAGAGCAGCTTGCTCTAAGCCCCATCCAGGATGCTAGGGTGTGGAGTTTCACTCTGCAGTTACCTGCAACTGATTTATCATTGGAAAACACACAGATATTGAAAACCCATGTGGGTTCACCTCCCAGGGCATTGCTGTTCTCTCCTTTGGTCTACTACTGTCTCATAAACCAAAACCAGGCCCCTTGCTGACGCAAACTCTACAGCAGAGGCATCAGGATGGGTGGTGTGGGTTGGGAGGAGACCATCATGTCTCAGCAGCCAGCCCCATCTAACTGCATTGCAGTTTCTCAGACTCCCTTCCAGTGCTAAGCTGGCATCACCCTTGTCATTCTTCTGATCACTGACAGCTCCTTCTGCTGCCTCTATCCCCATGGGCAGTCCCAGGCTGGCAGATGCCATGGGGTGCGCAGTCCCCTGCCTGCTCCGGGTGCTCAGTGACATTTCCCTCATTACAGGGAACTGACTCTCCATCAGCCTTCAGCATCCCAAAGCCACAGCATTTCACCTCCTGCAAGAGGCCCCAGGCACCCATAGCCTGGCTTCTCACCCCATCTGGGACCCTGCAAGCAGACACAGCCAGCCAATACGCCTGGACCCAAAATTCATTGAATACCCCTGAGGCCGCAGCAGCTATGGCAGAAATGCTCCAACAAGCCACCAGCCAAAACCATGAGCTCCTCCAGTAATATGGTGCTACATAGCCTGAACTGGGTGTTTTGCTGCTTCCATTGCAGTTTCCCCTTTTCATGCTGATTTTGCCTCTACTCTGCAGCCCAGTAATTCAAGCATGCTCATCCTTCTTTGCAGTTCCTGTATGCATATGATGGACCCATATTTCCAGTGATCGAAGTGAGAATAAAACAGGATTAAAGAGTTTGCACTGTGCAGGTGAGTAAATGCAAAGCAGAGAGCAAGGAAAGCTCAGCCCTCCTTTCCTCCTTAGTGACCACAGGGATGGGATGAGGCCTTCCAGCCAAAGCCTTCAGTTTGGAAGAACACGGGATTTGGGGACTTAACTGAACTAGAAGACAACAACAGAAAAATGAACTCCTTATCTCTGAGGACCTGAACTCAAAGCTGGAA
The DNA here is from genome assembly GCA_009867235.2 of Psittacus erithacus. Taxonomy (NCBI): domain Eukaryota; kingdom Metazoa; phylum Chordata; class Aves; order Psittaciformes; family Psittacidae; genus Psittacus; species Psittacus erithacus. The sequence goes on from WYDI02028604.1 coordinate 47,600, forward strand.
CCCTGAGTGCTATCGGGAACACTTCCCCAAGGGAATTCACACCAGCCCCATCACAGTACTGCGCAGGACCAAACCCTTGCTGTACATCCTACCCTGCAGTGAGGGAGGAGACACCACTTAACGTGATGTACAGATGTGGGGATTAGCACCCTTATCCCCCTCCATGCCCACAGACAGTATCACAGTCTTGCTATCACAATGCTGACCTAAGGTGTTCCATTAAAAGTTCCACCCCCCCAGCAAACATGCAGCATTTCCAAGCCAATCCTCTGGCCAGCATCTCTATTCATACAGTATCAAGTGTTGATGCCACTTAACACCCCAATCCCTTCTCTTGACATTACATTACGCTGCACTGGAGCCAAATGAAGCAAGCCCGCTGCTCATCATATGTTAGTGCTCATCCTTTTCTCCTCTCCCCACATCAAAGAGACCCTCAAAGGGACCAAGCACAAATAACTCAGCCTCTGTGACTTGGACTGGTTTTAATCAAAGGATTGCTGGGTTTCTACCATGTGGGACACCTTATTAACACCTTCACACCCTTAAGAAGGGAAAACCCAGGGTGGTATTATCCATTTCATCATCACTGCACTTAATGCTGGTACCTGGCGCTTTGCACCAGGGTCCCCTCCCAGCACAAGGTTTATTTTGGTGGGGAACAAAACAAGAAGATTCAATAAGACAGCATTTCTGGGCTGAGAGGGCTTAGGGATTGGCAGGAGCGTGCTCGTCAGGAGGAGATTAGAGCCTAATGAAATTTGGCTTTGTGGCTGTTTCTGTCTTTTTTTAGGGGGCGTCTTTATAAAGCCAGGCTTATTAAAATGCAGGAGAGCCCCACACAAAAGACATTTCTCAGTGTCCAAAGGCGCACTTATTAATGCAGAGGGTTTTGTGCCGAGCGTGCCAGTTTGGGGAGACTTGGGCATTGTCTGGGGAGAAGAAAGCAAGCCTCACTGATCACTTTCTGTTCCGCTGTTAATCAGAGCAGCTGAAGCAAGCAGGTGCTGCGATTCAAAGGGGCAGGAGACCGGGGGGAAGGGAAACATCATGGAGCAAAACCCATCTGCATGAGGGGTTTCTTCTGGTTTGGCTGATTGGACTGCAGTGCAGCGGCTGAGTCTGTGCTCCTCGCTTGGGTGGCAAGTAGGGGCTGGGGAAGCATCGCACACCAGCAGAAGTCAGCGCCTGCTTCAGCTGTGACAGGTTGGCATCGGTAGCCAGCAGTGTTAACCAAAGCATCCGTTTCCCCATGTATGTCTCTGGTGATACCAGGCTGGCATGGAAGAAAAGAGTGGAAAGACCTGAAAAATCTCCACGAGGCACTTTCAGCACTTCCCCTGACTCTCAAACCGAAGGGGAAAGCCCGCATCTACCTCCTGGTTAGGAAACCTGCCCAAGGCTCCCAATAACCAGCGTTTCGAGTGTGACTAGTTTGCTGTTTACAGCAGAGCCCTTGGCGGTGCCTACTCGAAAGAGCACGAGCAGGAGTCTCTATTAACTAGCTGTTGACACTTAGACAACAGTCGGGTCCAACCAGCTGCCTTTTCTTCCACACTGCTCGCATGCTTCCACTTGCTACACTGTGAAAGCTATGAGGAAAATCTTATGTGTCTCCTGAGGAGGCTTTCCTTTCTGAGGAAACATGGGAACTGGTCCTGTTCTGCTTCAGCCAAGAGCAGAGTCCACAGAGGGTAAGCACTGAGGATGCCACAAGCAGAGGATGGAGCAGCAAGCACTGAGAACAGACCATCACAGAGACCAGACAGAACAGCATCCTGAGGAGGCATGGCTGAAAACTCGCTTGGTACTCATTTTCCTCTTTATGTTTGATCTAAGATCATTGCAACAAAACCCAGCACCGATGCTGAGGATAAAATACCATGAGCTACTCCTGCTATTGATTCACATGAATTATGTTCCTGTGAAGTATCTGATGGCTGTGTAGAAACACAAGTAATGACAATAAAATCCACTGTAAACGCATGATAGAACATCACCCAACTTGCTCTGCAGAGCCCCAGACAATGCATCCTAGTAAGATATAACATCATCAATGCCATCCCAGTAAGATCTAACAAATTTGAGGGTTTTAAGTCCAACAAGGCACCCCATGGGCAAGAAAAGCAGAAAGCAAAGCCTGGGATAAAATCCCTTAATAAGCAATTTAGGGTCATTTTCACCTTTTGGGATTGTTTTCACCTTTGCTCAGAGGATATGTTAATGGAAATCAGATAGACAGAGTCTGCGGATAGGAGGTCAGCTCAGTGGAGCAAGAGCTTCTCCCCCTGAGGCTGGTCATGGCCTGAGACCTCATGAAGTCTTTATTGTTATTGTGCTCATCACATTGCAGCCCTGCTCAAGTGCCTCCTTCAAGCTGAGGCCCCCAATTTGCACCAAGTTACACAAGCACACACAGAGATGTGTTCTCTGACGGCTCCCATATATTTTGATGGATCAAAATGAATATGACAATAGCATTGAAACATTGCCTGGGATAGCTCATCCCTCCTCATGCCTGATGCACTTAAAAGAGGGATCTCTCAGTCAGATCCATGGCCAGCATTGAACAGGAGAGGTGAAGGAACTCCAGTGATAAAGAGCATCTTCTACTTGCTTTCAAATAGGTAAAAGGAGAATCAGCTGCCTGGCAAAGGCCATATAACATCTTGGAAGGACCTCTCCCACCCCAAAAGATGCAGAGCTCAGGGGTTATGCTGAAGGGTCAATGCGGAGTCTGAGTTTTTAAAGGCAGCACATGATTTGCGCAGACTTTGTTTTCTCATGGTTACCTTTGCTAGGAGTGTTTTCAGCACAGCAAATGGAGGGGCTTGGTAAGAGTTAACGGGATACCACAAGGCTCTGGACAAATCCATGAGGACCAGCAATATCATGGCTGGTCCAAGTAACTCAGGCCTCATGAAGTCCCTCTCTCACAGGCTACAGATGGTAACATTGAATATCAGCTAATTTAAAATGGGGATATATATATATATGTATATGAAAGAAATAGATACACACGCATATATATATAAAATCATAGACCTGTGGAACTCATTGCCACAATATAACAGACTTTATCTGTAGTCAAAGAAGGGATGGGTATTTATGGTAGGAGCTCAGTCATCCCAGCTAGGGATTTCTCCACACTGGAAGGAACACATTCAACTCCATCCATGCAAAGGTAGGAAGAAGTCTTGTTTGTTAATCACTCTGTGGGGATTATTTCCACCTCCTCCTTGAGGCCGGGAAGCCAGACCAGGTGGATCACAACCAATGGATGGCCTGAACCAGCAGCTTGTGTTGCTATAAGGCCCCAGACGCATCCCTGGCTTGGACCGACCACATCATCTGGCCCCACAGCCCACCAGATGGTGCTCTCGCTATTAGTTAATACCCAGTTAATCTCTGCCTTTTCTTTCAACTGAGAAACTCCAGCATGGTCAGGGTGTGGAGAAACACCACCGAGAGCAACAGGTCTCCGTGTTTTCCTAGAGCACAGCCAGGTTGCTTGGTCCAAAAAACAGAAACATCGTTTGGAAGCACCTGAAGGCAATGGTGGGTTATAGGATCTAGCATGGACCTTCAAGCCCTAATGCCATGTGTGAGCCTTTGGCTATCCCATTGTGTTGAGCCAAAGCGCTGAGAGAGATGGGAGAAGCAAAGGCAGTGAGGAATATGAGAATGCCCAGACACTCATAGACATCATTTCACATGCCAATGGACCTGTGAGCTCTTTGGAAACCCTCTGGTACATTGTTTCTTGAAGGCCTTCTCCACAGGATCAGTCTCTTGAGCTGTTCTGGAGTGATAACCACAGCCAAGGTAACTGTGGATAGGCTGGGAAGGTCGGTGGAGTTTGGTATTTCTGCTGGCTAGAGATATGAGGTGTTTTCAACTTGAAGGCAAACAGCAGGGAGAGGTTGTATAGGGCCACCAAGGGATCTCCGTAGCCCAACATGATCAGCTTGCTTCAGCATCCACCAGCTGTGAGTTCTGATGCACTCTGAAGCCCCTTTAAGCCTTTGTTTCCTCCCTGTTCTCTACAAGAGCAATGTCTGCAGTTCCTGTGCCCTTTGCAGTCTGTGATGCTCATAAGTACACAAGGTCTGGAGAACTGGGCTCATGTCGTAGGGCTGATCCTGAGGCTGTTTCTTTGGCCCAGCAGGATGGACTGCTTTCCTTCCGTGTTTCCAGCTTAACAAGGCTCTCTTTAATTTCTCCTTAATAAAACTTGGGGCAAAGGGGAACATTTAATGTGCAGTTAAATAAGAACCAGAAAGCGCACCATACCAGCTGACTTCCTAAACACTAAGCGCATTTGCTAGAGTTATCCATGGGACGTCAGCAATGAAATAAAACCTCAAGCACAGAAGCCTGACCACGAAGCAAAGCCAACAAGCTCAGAGGCTTAGGGTTTTTTACTAGCAGCGTACTTTTATCACTAAGAAGCCGGAAAGGGGAGAGCATTAAAGGTTGCCTGCATGGATATGCAGCAGCAGCACTCCAGCCATTTAGGTCCATAACGAGTTTTGCTGCCTCTGAGTAGAGCACAGGTAATAACAGATCATAAAGTGGGTTTACCACCCGAATTGCCAGTCTCTGAAGGTTACTAAAAGCCTGTTCGAATGAGCACAGTCAGATCTGCCTGCCTTTTTACAAATCACCACCTTCTCAATGGTTAAGATGAAACCTCTGTTTCTTCCCTCATTGAAAAAGGTGACAACTGGGAGCAGAGCAAATGAAGCCAACCTGGTTTTGTCCAGCAGAAGATCTGGCCAAAATCACCCTTTGTTACAGAACCCCTCTGATTATACCACTGTTCCAACCCAAAAGGGCCCGAGAAGTTGGACAACGTTCTGTAAAAGAGCAAAAAGCCTCAGACACATTCACTGGGGTGGTTTCAGTGCCACGTGTTGCTGCCTTTCAGTGGGACATAGAGAGAGCATCACTTTCCAGCCTACCCCCTCCCATCCCCCTGAGCTGACGTCACTGTCCCTGGCACAAGCATCTCCTTCAAACCTCCACCAAAACCATACAGGTTTTCTGCTCAGCTTGGAGCAGAATTTCTCTTCTCAGACCCAGCCGCTGAGAGAGGAGGAAGGATTGCGCTGATTGCTTTAGAAACAAAACACATCTGCTTGGAGCAGCCTATATATGTGTTTGCATTAACAGAGAGGTAGGAAGGCTTTGGTGTCCTAAGCCCTTGGGTAAGCCAGAAGCGTATATACAGTGTTCTGCCTGAGGGAAGATGTGCAGCTAGTTAAGAATGAGATGTTAAAAAGCACCAAGGGGTCAGTGAGATTAAGGGCTTGCCCCAGAGGATGGTGCCCAGGACCTTGGACCACCTCTGCAGCATCCCATCACAAGTGCTCTAGATGCAGGGCAGAGTATGTGCTTCTGTGCATTTTACTTAAGAACCATTTCACCTTTTGGAGAAGCCCATTCCATCTTGTGCACATGCTTTTTCATTTACAGCCACAAAGAGAAGCATTTCAATTGTTCCTGTAGCAATGATTTATCTCCATGTTCCTTGCCTTTGTCTGTGTGGGAATGTGCGTTTGTGGCAATGTGTAATGCGTTTTAATGTTTTCTGCAGTTGTTTAGTGGGTCCCCTTCTGCAGCCTTATGGACCACCATGGGCTGAGAAACTGGGATGGAAGATCCAGAGAGACAGCCTTGTGCAAATCCAGTGTCATCCCTTTGAAGTCCTTGGGGCTTCTATGGCAGCCAGAAGTAATTAGTAGGAGAAAGGGATTGTGAGAGCCATGCTGGCTTGCCTTCAGCACTTCCTGCTGGCTCTGAACAAAGCAGAGCTGAGCCAATACTGAGTACTCTTGGAATTACGACACCAAACGTCCAACCTATTTATTGAGCACGCTGCAGGGCTCAGAGACAGCTCTCCACAGCAGGACTCACCCCATCAGCACCAGTTTAGCCAAAATACACCAGGTGTTCAGGTGCTGTGGCTGAGCTAGTCAGTGTTCCTGCTATATTCCAACTGTTCTTCCTATGCCACTATCTCACCAAGTCAGGCTCTAACTTCTTTAGAAGACTAAGTTCAAGGCAGACCAGCACAAGCAAAAATTACCAGGTGACTTCATGCAGCTCATAGATTTGCAGAGAAGGTCAAAATGGTCCTTCTTACCTTCCTAACCATCTTGCTTTGTCACCTCTGCCACAGAGTGCTGAGCTTTGGTAACCAGAAGCACTCCTCCCTCTTCATTCATGCAGTGGCTCTTGCCATATACTTGGTGTTTCTGCTTGTCATTTTCTCCCGTCTGTATAAAGCAGAGCAGGTACAGTCTGAAGACGTTTGACTACTACTAAACCAGCCAGCTCTCCCATGCCTTCCCCATTAATGGATGCTCCCTGTAGCTGGAAATACCACCTTCCTGAAGATGCTCCACGTACAGGGGAAAATCCCTCCTCAACTGCTGAGATAATTTCAGGTCTGGAGTGCTGTTAGAGGAGATGCACTTGGGAGTATTTTGGAAGAAAGCTAGGGAAGAAACATTAAATGTGCATCCTGGAAAGGAGCAAGGAGTCTTCCTGCCTCTTCCCTTGTAGGCACGGCTTCAAGAAGCACTTTACCTCTGTTTTTCTTCTGCTACCTTGTTTTTTTCTCCCATCTTGCCCACTCCCCCCTCTTCCTCCCCAGCTATCTCTTAGCAAAGTTACTACTGTCCATGGCAAATCTTGTGGGCATCACCAAGGTCAGAAGTGACCTCGGGAAGTCTCCAGTCCTACCCTCCTGCTTCAGAGCTGGGTCCCAAGTTCTGCAGGTGTTTGTAAGCTCCATGCTATGAAGATGAGCACAGATGTGACAGCAAAATGGGTTTGGGGCAAACCACTGAAATTCCCAGAGCTGTTTTCAAACAATAACTTCTGATGCAGCCAAAATCGTTTCACTTGTGGAAGAACTTTGATTTTGAAGGGGTTGGACAGCGAAACCCCAGAAACACATCAGTTACTCTACCCTTTCCTTTGGTTTGATGCCTGTATTTAGACTGAAACTAAATGGCCCGCTTCAGTAAGATCAGTCCCATGTTTCTGACTGCATTTCACAAGAATTTCCACTCAGTGGAGAAAAACTTTGACTTTTCTTCCTGATCTGGAACCAAAAGTGTCATAAAATTTCATTCCATGCAATGGGAATGTGATTTTCCAGACAGCTTTCCTTGCTGTCACAAAGGGGTGGCTGCCTGAGACAGCTCAGGAAGGCTTTGAAAGTTCATACAAAGGCTCTAAGCTGGCAGCTTGTCCCTCAATCCTTGCATCGACTGCCAATAGCATGTGGATGGGATTTTCCAGGGTCCCCCCAAAGAACTGGATGTACGGCTCCCAAGGGGCCTGAGGTCTCCAGTTCTGCTCGGCTCCCTTTGAAGCATCCTAGCCTTTTCCAGTCTGCTTTAACCAGAGTGGGCCTCTTGCTCTTGAGAAGCATTGTTAAACGTGTCACCTCCCACCAAGAAAAGTAAAGAAGGGAGGAAAAAAGCCACATGAAGGAACTGGAATGTCTACAGACTGTTCAGAAAGTTCATTCCCAATTCATATATCCCTATTTACTATTGAAAACTGCTATTAGTGACTTATGGCATTGTAAGAAATCACTCTTGGTTTCCACTTAGCCTCAGACGGATGGTTGGCGCACGTCTCATGTTGTATTTAAATAGGATGGAAAAAAAAGAGAGGGTATGGAAGTGAATAGACCTTTTTGGATGGCCACATCTGGTCCCCATGTGGAAAGCCCATGCTGACAGAGAAAAGCTGCATGCTGTGGTTCTAGACAAGCTGCTTTTATAGATATATATATACATACACAACCACTTTATATATATGCATAAAAATATACAGATAGATACTGAGCAAGAAAGAACTTTCAGATTTCCTGAAGCTTGCAGAACCCACTTGGCCAGATGCAGACCACTGGGCAGCATCGATTTATTGCAGAGCAAGGATGCTATCCCTTACATGCTGGCAGATGGCATGAAGCTGGGGAGCAGAGAAGAACTCAGAATATCCCTGAATTGGGCAGGGAAGGAAGGACTGGAGAGGTTTATATGAACTTTCTAACCTGGATGCAGAGTGCAGGTCCTGTCAATGGGCGAGACAAACACTTTGCCATCCAGCCACATCGACCAGGCTGTGCCCTGATGCCCAAAAAGCAGAGCTGATTGATAGATTCCCTATCTATCTATCTATCACATTAGCTGGGATTTCTGTTCATCAGCCCAACCTCAATGGGCCAGAAAAGCCTGTCTTGCTCCAGTCCTGTGGAAAGAGGATGCCTGGAGATGCCTTGGCTTAGTTTCTGCAGCCCCATCAGTATTTATATACACCCCTCCTTAAGTTAAGGCCTCCAATTCACTTATAATTGTCCCACTATTTGCTTCTCAGCCATCTCACTCCCGTCAGCAATGGAATCCACAACACCAGCTGCAAGCCCAGTTTTTTAAGCCCACTTCAATGCTGACACCCCGCTCCTTAACAGCAGAAGCCTCCACTTTCTCCATCTCCATGCAGAATTGGTGTCTTCTTTCTTTAGCACCCCAGGACCCTGATATCTTGACCGTGACAGAACAAATAGCACTGCTGGGATGTTATGGTTCATCAGCAGGACATCTTTAACCTATTATTAATTTGGATGGCAAACAAAATAAGCAGGAACAAACTCAACTTGTCTTCTTGCTCCAAACATTCATCTCCCAAGGAACCCATGCTCTACAATATTAAGAAGAGAGCAAACCATCAGTGCGTGAGCACTGCCTATGACTTGGTGCTTTGCTGAATTAGGGCACACAGCCTCCTAATAGTAAGTCCTTGTCAGAGAGGAGATCACTGCTGAGACTGGAATACGCTTGGACAGGATGAACTTGAGAATGAAACGGTCACTGAAGGACTCTTCCCTTGGTGGGTTTGCTCATTACAACGCCAAAAGACATCCACATATTTGTGTAAATTGGCATTTTTGTGACAGTCCGAGGGGAAGCAGGATAAAGCACTCTTCACTTCCATGTTGGAGATGGGTGTCTCATATCCCTGTTTCTCTGAACCCCTGTCTTTCCGCATGGGGTCATCCAGTGACCCCTGCAGCAAGGAGAATTAACCCATCCTGCCATGCAAATGCACTTAGTAAAACCTTATTAACCAGCCCTGAGCTAGCAACTAAGTCTGGAAGAGCACATAAAGCACCAAGCCAAATGATGGAGCAGCCCCCAGGGCAGCTGACTCAAGACCTATTTACACCCACACTATTAAAAACATTTCCTCTTATCCACAAGTTCTCTAACTGCTGGGGCTTGGAGGAGGCTCTCAGCCTTCTCCACGGAGGAAGCAGCTCCTGTAGATGCCATGAATCCTCACCCCAGCCTTCAGGAATAGCTGAAAGCATCAACACAAGCTCATGTTTCCCCACTGCCATGCAACAGAACACACACGGTGCCTGCTGCCTTGTGAGGAAACAGTGGAACTGGTGGAAGCTATTCCAAAACACTACCCACTTCCTTCCCCAGCCAGTCACTGCAGGACTGTCTGTCCCTGCCCATGGCAGGGGGTAGGAACTAGATTATGTTTGAGGTCCCTTCCAACCCAAACCATTATGTGATTCTGTGATGATGTGATTCTATGATTTCCCATCTATCACATCAGCTGGGATTTTTATTCATCAGCCCACCCTCAAGCTGTGCAGCAATGTCTTGGGACAGGATCCCTGTAGGACCAGGTCTGAGGGGGTTAGTTTGTGATATGTCCAGTGACCTGCCCCGACACAGCAATGCTTGCCTTACGTTCACATGCATCAAAGGGCCAGCCCGCCTGCAAGGCATCATCTGCATCCCTAGCAGCGATTTCATGCTCCTGAGCCAGTCTGCTGCAGAAACTAGGTCAGAAATTCATATCAGCGAGGATGCAGGCTTATCCATCATCTGCTTTTCTGGGAGAACCCTGCTCACAGCACCTCTTTGTGCCATATTGGAGCAAAAGTACCCAAGACTGATAACTGGCCCGCTTCTCTCTGCTGGAAAAAGACTGTCACATCTGCCTGTGAAAAGGTGCCACTTTGAGGCTGCAATTTTAACCAGAAACCTTTTCTTTCTCCCATTTTTTCTCAAAGGACCTGGAAATGACCTTCCCATAAGGCAGTGAGAAACACCAATGAGTCTCGAGTATTTGCATTTGAAGCTGCCATTTGTTGTAAAAAACAAAGAAAAAACCCCAATACCTGCTCAAAGCCTGTATTCTCTCACATCTTTCTAGTCTGAAATAGCATATTTCTGCAGCATCTACCCACATTTAACATGCAGTTTAAGCCTGTTCACACTTACAAGTGAGCAAATGCAGTAACTACTGCTGGCTTTTTCCAGGGATAGAGGCATGGTTCCACAGGGCATTAAGGAAACATTTCCCGAGTACTTGCTCTTTTTTATGCTACAGAACACCAAGTAAATGACAGAAAACCCACGCTTTAGGAACTTGGGTAAGTATTACATTGTCTTTTCTTTAGATCTGGCCATAACTCTTGCAGCAAAGGAAATTTCTGTGGCTAAAACCGAGAATGAGAACAAGGGTTTGAGTAAATGGTCCTTGTACCCTTGGCTGGATGCTGTGGATTTGGCTCAGCTGGAAGCAGAAGCAATTGGATTATGCAGAACATACACAGGAATCAAAGGGATGTCAGGTTTTCCCCCCTGCCCTACTCTCTGCACAGATCTGGAAATGGGTGGTTTGCAAGATAGAGAAATTCCTGGGGATCATGCAAACTAAAAGTCATTTTCCCATTATAAGTGGACTGAAACTAGAGCTGTGAATCCAATCCTCCTCAAAACTGAGTTGCGGTTTGGATGAGATGTCCTGAATCTGGATCCACTGACTCCCATCTTGATGTGGGGACCTGATCACATCAGTTCCATAACACTGCTTCAGATGTGGCTGAAACACTCATGCAAGCAACAGATCTTCCAGCCTTTTCCTGCTTGCAAAATGGCTGCAAGTCCTGGTTTGATCCAAGAAGCATGAGCACCACTGGCAACATCTGTCAGCATCAACTCTAGCACCATTTTTCAGTGTAGTTATGAGCCTTTCTGAAACCTAATTCCCAACCAACCTACACCACAGCAGCTTTCCACAGTCCTTTTGGAGGCCAACTCAAGCACAGAGCTTTGCATCCTTTTGGAAAGATGGGTTTGGAGGCAAGCACTTCCTTGATTTGCTTGGCTCTCCTTCCACTAACTGCTGCTAATGATCCTGCCTGCTTTCAAAGCTGCACAATGTTTTCCATTTGCAAAAGGAGCAAGTTTTAATTACTCCCATAATTTTGCCTGGAAGAGAAAAGCCAACCGTATTAAGGAGATAATGAGAGCAATTGCTCTGGGTACCATACTCCCAAATACACAAGCCAGGAGATGAGCTCAAAAACTAAACCACTATTTGCATTATATGAATGTGCCATAAAATAAAGGAACATTTACTTTGGAGAGAACTCTGTGTCTTACATATCCTTAGGGATGCCTGCATATAACTCCATTACCCTCTTTTCTCCATCCCCAGCCCCTATCTCTGCAACAGGGACCTTTGCCAAATGATGCTTCTAGCTATATCTGAAGGATAAGACAGACAAAGCTAGAGTACATTCAAATAAAGATTGGAAACTATTTCCTTACTATCCCAGTTTGTCTTCCTTTTGATTATACGGCTCAGATTAGGGAGAGTCAGGAAATGACATTGTCTTTGGAAAAGAAGAAAAAAAGAAGAAAAGAAAGAAAGGGATATCAAGGAAAAGGAATTTTTCTCGTTTCCTGCCAAAACCTATCCCACAGCTCTGGGGAGGTTTCAAAGGCTCAGTTTTACTTCTTTCTTTTTGCTATTTTTCTATTTATTTTAAGCTTTACCACAACAAATCCCACTTCGCTTCTTTTTTAAAAACAAAACAGGGATCACTCTAAGGATGTGCATGGAATAAATTCCATCTTACTTTAACATTGAAGGTGGATGGATACCGATGCCAGAACCACCGAAAGCCAACATCTGCACCATGTTCTAGAGTAGACCCTGAACACTTAGCTTTGTGTATTTAAGAACAGAGGGAAGAATTTGGGGTTTTCATAACAAAAGTTTATCCATGGTGGTTTTGGATGAAGAACTGACCTAGGGAAAGGCACAGACAAAGCTGTTGTTTTACCTCTGTTCCTGACAAAACTCCTTGGGGAAGAGGGAGAGGGCAGAGCTTTCTGATGGATGAAGATGAAGCACAGATGAATTATTTACTTCTAATACTAGATTAATTGCACTGTAGGAATGATGGGACCAGGTGGTAAAGTATGTTCATCACAATTATTTACATCTGGCTTTTGTAAGAAAACGCTCTATGACAGCCTGTACCAGGCTCAGTTTAACTTGACCTGGACGGGGCTTGGAGCAACCTGCTCTAGTGGAAGGTGTCCCTGCCCATGGCAGGGGTTGGAACTGGAGGGGCTTTAAGGTCCCTTCCAACACAAACGACTCTATGATGATTCTATGAACGGTCTTATTGCTGCTGATTCCCTGCAGTTTATACATATATATGAGTTTTCTTTTGTATCAATGTGGTGAAGAAGCAAGTCAGCTGTGTGCTTGTGCAAACAGGATCTCGGCTCTCCATCACCCCCATGGGCCCGTGGAATCTGCTGAAGATGGGCACCCAAATCCTTATGGCAGAGACAAACCTGGCCCTGGTTCTGAGGGCTGAAGCAGTAGAGAGGCAAGAGGAGACTCCTGCAGGAAGGACAATGGAGGGGAGCTGTCAGCAGTGAGCTGGGGAGGGGATTGATCTTCCTTACAGAGATCATCAGATCAGTCTCATCTGGCAATACAAAACCAAGGGCAGCACACATGAGGCTGGCGGCACATGGGGGAACACAGCGAGCCTTGCACACGGAGCCCATTTGTTATTCTAGCAGGGGATCAGAGCTCAGTATAATCCCCTCATGGGGCTCTGCACAATGTTTGCCCTCAGACCTTTCCCTCTGGGCAGTAACCATTTGTATATCATAGCCCTGTTTACATCCAGCCTTAAATACATGCGCCACAGGGATTAATGCATGCTGTCCAGCTGGCAAAGGGGATGCTTTCACTCCCCAGAAGTGAAACCTCTTTTATGGAGGCGAGCACAACAGCAGTGAAAGACCAGGGAAGTAGATCCAAAATGTCTCGTGACACTTTTCCATGTGCACAGCAGTGAATTTCTCTGATCCAAACCACAAATCTCTTTAAGAGCAAGGTACCGCTACCACTGCGAGCTGCTGGGAAGGCAAAGAGAGCTCAGCAGACCAGGAGAGAGCACCTCTGCCTGGCCCCTTTCCCACATGAGAATATGAACCTACTGCCCAAACAATCCCTTTCAAGAAGCTCCTGGCTATTCAGTTTAAACATCCCTCCCCAGGGAGCACTCCTTACACATAAATCTCAGACCCAGCAAAGCCTTTGCAAGATTTGGCATGTGGGCATTTAAGACAGGTAGAAGAAAACCTGCCTCTCCTGCCCAATCTAACAAGGATCTGCAGAGCAGGCTGAACACAAGGCATCAGTTTGCTTTCTTTTGTTATTACGAAGATCACAACAAAGCCAGGAGCACACAGAATGTTCCCAGTGTCAGCAGAGAAAGGGGAAGGGGTCAAAGTAGCATCATTAGCAGAGCAAGGCATGTGTGCCAGGCTGGTTCCTGCACCCACAGCAGGGTGACCCAGCCCAGGAAGCCTCTTTCCCTCCATTCATCTCCTCCAAGAGGAGTCCATGGGGGAGCTGCAGGACCCTTGCTACGCTGGCAGCCCCTACACTGTGCAAAACAACCTAGTCACCACTCTGCTGTGGCAGAGACAAATCAGGTCTCAAGTATTGTATTTTGGGTTAGTTCTCCAGTGAGGTAAATCAGTGTGGCTTGTGCCAATGGAACCACAGGGCCACTTCTGGTCCAGAGACACGGGTTGTCCTAAACTCATTTATCTCTCTGAAACATCACCATCATCACACAGCAAATCATGCTCACCAGCCTATGGGGCAAACCATCACCTCATCTCCTGATGGCCAGCAGACAATGACAGTTCTACAGCAGCAGTGAGCCAGGGGCTGTACGCTGCCATGGCTCATCCGCCAGAGCCCTTGGGCAGCCCCCAGCCAGGGCAGGTCCTCCCTGGCACCAGTTCCTCAGTGTCCAGCCACCCCTGGCGCTCACTCCCAAGCACAGCCAGTGTTTTGTTCAATGGGTCATTCACCACGTTGCACACAAAACACCTAAGCCATCCTTTAAAGGTTCAGCCTTAGAACAGGTCCAAATCCTAAATTTCTTGCCAAGAAGCTGCTGAATTTGCACATCCACCAGCAGCTATTTCAGCTGCCTCTTGGGGCAGGCACACCATCCTGCAACCCCTCATGGACAGCGGAGAAGGGCTCCTACCAAGGCTGGGCACCACCCATCCTAACATCATCACTGAGGAGCAGCTGGAGCACTGACATGTACTTGCAAAACATCTTATTTTGTCCCACTTTAAACATTGTATTTAATATTATCTATTAATCCAAGTATTTATTTACTCTTCCACCCCTCCCTCTAGGTAGCATCAGGTGTTCTGTAAAACACATGAGCTGGCAGACAGCAGTGATTTCTTGACCTTCTCTGCACCACTCGTTACTTCATAAACCCCACCAAGGCACATCTTACTCTGCTCCTCACTGAATTAAACAGCCCTGACCTGTTTAACCCCCTCTGCTTCCACCTGGGAAGACTTCCCAAGCTCCTTATCATTTCTGCCTCCCTTTGCTGGCCCTGCTCCAGTCATTTAAGCTTGGACACAGGATTGCTCCCCAAGGTGACGGTGCTCCTGTCAGTTTATAGGATTCAAATACCCTCAGGAATGCTCTCCAGTGCTTCAAGTACTCAAACGCCTCCTGGCACAGGAGCCAGTGCAGCGTCTGGAATAACCACTGCCAGGCCTGGTTACAAACTGTTTCAGGAAAGCATATTTCTACCTGGGGACTGTAAAGCTGGACATTCTCTGCCATGGGAGGAAGAGGTAAAAGAGCTGAATCTGCCTCTGGGATTGTCATTTTGGGGTTTAAAGGAAATTACCATCCTCTCCCCTAAGTCCTCTGCCACAGATATCAAAGATCCCAGTTTTCCCCCATTTTAGGTATTTTTGGAACATATTACTGGTGCTCATCTCACCCCTGTAGCTCATCCCAAAATGCTACCTCTGGACGGTCAACAACACACCACCAATGTCCTCGGCAGCTCCTGGCACACGGAGACAATCAGGGACTTCTCTTTCATGGAAAAGGTGGGCTTAGGAACCCTTGAGTCCCCAGCAGCTGCTCTGCCCAAAGCTGAGGGAGAAAAACATTTTCCTCTTCCAGCCTGTTTTTCTCTGGTTTTCCATTAAGAAAACCAGCCAGTTTTTAAAGAATGAAACAAAACCAAAAGCAGAATTATTTTGCTTTTCGCACAAATCCCTCTTCCCCTTTTTCTGGGAAGGATATGGAAAATTATATGGGAGGTGGAAGGAAAATAAGGAAAAAGTGTTATTTGGAATAAGAGCGAATTGGATCCCTCCAAAGATAAATACTGCCTTGTGGAAACTCGGATGGCTGTAAGCCTCTCATAGCAAACTGCTCCAGAGCAAATGAGCTGGAGGTCTCCATCCAACGATGGGCAAACATCCAACCTGCAGATCCTGCATTCCAAAAGGACAGCAGCTGTGGAAGAGCCCACTGCACAGGGAGAGCACCTGCAGAAGGGACACATGCACAAGCCCTCACCGTCCCTAAAGGAGAGCAGAGGGAAGCCAGCTCTGTTTTGGCAGTGCACAGCAGCATGAAGATGGTCCCCATGATGCATGCCAGCCATTCCCTTGACAAATCACTGGTTTTCTGTAAAGGGTAACAGAGCTTCCCAAGAGAAGCCCATGCAAAGGAAATTCAGGACCGAGTCCAAGACCAGGCAAGATCTCATCAGCCCAGCTTAAATTCATCCAATGGGCCTTCATCCCAAGGTGGGATGTACATTCCAATCAAGTAGAACCCCAGCACATCAGTAGGGTGAGCTGTCCCACCTCGGTCAAAGCAACACCCTCAAGATGACCCCGCTGGCAGATGGGCCAGTGCTGCCTATGGCTCTTGGGCCAGGCTGGTGCTAGCTGCTGCATCCATCCATGAGACACTACCAAACAACGGGAGTGATTTTCCCATCCTGTCTCCCATCTACTTCTCAGTGTAGGGGGATTTCCATAACTTGTCACGCATATGGAGATTTTGTTTCTCCCTTCTTTTTCAATTACATGTTTCATTAACTGCCTGCACCTCCTCATTTGCTGATGAGTAGCTGAAGTTTCCAGACTGAAGAAATGAAGAAGGAAATAAAGTGATGATTTATTAGCATTTACAGCTGCCACAGGATGATGCAAAACTGAAACAGTTGTTTGTAAAATGCTTTCACTGGCCGGGAAAAACACTTGGGGAAAAGCAATCCCTTGCTGAGGATCATTTCCACCCCATCTCCCTCTCAGTTTTCTTTTAAAGAAACACCTAGGGAAGTGGGAGTCCTCAAAGTGCGTCCCACAGATGACAGCTCTAGGCTTTCTGTCACAGAAGGCTCCCAAACTCCCTTCAAACCCCTTCCCACTGGTCACCAGATGATGGGGTCACCCTTCTTTTGGCCTCTGCAGGCAAAAAAGCCACGCTTGAGGACCAGAAGATCTCCCTCTGTCTTTACCCAGCAGTGAAGTATGAGCTGTGGTGGACTCTCAGCAAGACACAGTGTTATTTGCGTGAGACCAAGTCAGTCCCTTCAGCCTTCCCTTAGTTTACCCCATGCTCAGAAGGCCTCTCTGGCCAGCTCTGCCCAGGACAGATGGGATTTAGTCAGCCTTTCTCGGGTAGGCATTTTGAGGGCAAATTCATCAGCCCCATTCTGACCAGACCATTCCAAGGAGATGTGACCTGGTGCAAGCTTGCCAGGCCTGACAGCTCCAGGTATCAGCTTCTGAAAGAGGTGGCCAGCAGATAAATACAGACCTCTGAACAAGACAGCCCCATCCGGTTCATCTCTGCTGAACCAGGGGGCAGTGGCTTCAGCCATCACCACTATCCCACAGCATTAGAGGAATTCAGCTGGTCCCACACTCGCATGTCCTCCCTGATAACGCATCCTCGACTCAGCCCATGTTAATTGTGTACAACATCTTAGAGACCACCCAGCTCGAGCTGAAGAGCACTCAGCAATGGATAAAAATAACAACTGCATTAAGTTGAGCTGTGCTCCGAGCCAGAAAGATTAGCAGTGGGAAAATTCCTCCTTAGGGAGCTCTGCAGCCGAGGATCGGCCCATAGGGTTCATGACCGACAGCATGCCCCCCATACATTTAACAGCTATGGGGAAAACGTGGGAAGAATTATGAGTCCAGTGACTTCCCCTAAAGCTTGCTTTTGTCCTCATTCCTAAAAGGGAAAGCATGGTGTGGTCAGTAATCCCGACGGAACAGTAGGCAACCGGCACTAAGGCTCATTTATCAAAGATGCTAAGGAGGAAGCTGGTGACAGGAATGCTCTACCAACCAGAGCATCATCTTTTCCCTCCACTCCATTTGTTGTCACAAACCAACCAAACCAAACCAAGGATATTACAAAAGGAGGAAGAAACATCTCATTTGTTTGCCAGACAGATTTCCACTGAGCATCTCCAAGGATGGGTCCACAGGCAGCGACCCCACTGTGCCAGTGGAAAGTGCATTGTATAATGAAGAGCTACGAAAAGGTATAAACCAAACTATGGATTACAGAGACGAATATTCCCTGGACACAAAGCTGAATATTCAACACACGCACTCTTCAAGTCCTCTTATTTTGCCAAAATGCAAAGAAAGGAAAAAGAAGCTTGAGACTAGTGTTAGATACAAATGGCACCATGCTGATAAAGAGGTAGTGCTGTAGTATCTAGAAAAGTTATCATGACCTTACCCATTGCCTAAAAAGGTGAATTAAAGAGCTAATACCTTTGACTGCCAAATATTCAAAGCTGTCACAAATGCTTATCCTCCTCTCAAAGTCAAGGACTGGCAAGTCCAGCCTGTGTAGAGAAGGTATTTGAAAGAGTCAGTTGTTCTGATGTTTGCCACCTTAATGATCCCACTAGAGGAAAAGTTTGGGATGGGCGCAGAGAAGCTTGTCCTCTGCACAGCCAGCACTTGACTCTTAAAAATGCCCCATGGGGCTGAAATGATGTGTCCCTTCTCCAACACTTTCCAACACTCACCCTCGAAATAATGCAGGAAAGTCTATTATGTGGTCTGATACCTGGGTTTGCTGGAAAGAGCACTTCAGCAGTAGACCACAGAGGACTGGATGCACAGAACTGGGTTTGTTTGCCTGCCTTTTATCCTTTAAATCAAATCAGAGGGAACTTGGCTAATTTTACAGTGCAGCATGGATGCCACCTCTGTGTGACACAAAAGACAGGCCTGTCTCAACAGAAGCACAGCAAGGTCTTGCAGAACCATTAGTCTAAGACGCAGAACCTGATGCATCTATGAAGCATCTATGCTTTTTGTTTTCTCCTTTTCCCAGATAACAGGGTTTTCTTTCCATATCTCAAAGCAGTTTATAATCACTGCTAAGAAGCAGCCTTGACATCTTGTGGAAGAACAGTAAAATGTTGGGACAGGACAGCAGGCAACAGCAGTATTTAACTGTTAAAATCATTCCCCTCAACCTCAGACTATTAAGAACCAAAATTTCTTCCAATTGAGACAAATTGAGCCAAAAACTCTTCCAATTGATTTCAGAACTGCATGGGATGACAGCTGTGTCCATGCAAATAAAGCACCTTCCAAATCAATTAATATGCTCCCCCGCCACCAACCCTTCTCCTGAGAGCACCAAGGCACAGTTTTCCTGCTTTTGACTGATTTTACTTATTCACAGAGCTTGTCAGTCCCTAGCAAGCACCCCAATGGACTGCGGCATCGTGCTTGTCCCCCTTTAGATTTCACACCCAGAACTGGGTGATGATGCCACCCAGCCAGATATTCCCAGTGCCTTTTGGAAAGAAACGCATCTTTTATTGGACACTCTGGCAAGAAAGCCCACATGGAATGTAAGCTGTGTGCAGAGGTATACATTTTCTCTCACTGTTTATAAACACATAGAGCCCAGTTCTTCCCCCACCAGGGTTATATGAGCCCAGAATTTATCAGCATTGGAGAACATACTTCTGATTTACCCTGAAGTTATCAAGCAAATTGTTTGCAGTAGAAAAACAGATCAGGCAAGGAACTGCCCCTCTGCATAGAGATTTGGATACACATACAGCACAATATTTGGATTACTTGCAACAAACAAACTTGCCTCAATACCCACAAAAGCAAACCTCAGATCCAGAGGAAAAGCCAGAAAAATACCCCCATCTTCTCCCATGGGAATGGAAGCCACTCACACATGAAAAATGCCCTTGGCAACACCTTCATTTGGCATCTGCTTTGACATCCCTGAGCCAGCCCTCCAATTTCTTGGCTAAAAGAACAGGGCCAGAGTATCACAAACGATGTGCCCGCAGATCTACAGAGGTTCCAAGCTCCCTTTCCTTTCTGCTTCTCCTGTCTTGCTCCCTGGTCTGGCTCAGCTCCATCCCATATTTGCTGCCCCACAGGACCACAAGCTAAGAGTCACCAAAGGCAGATTGCTAGGCTGGATCTGTCTTTTTCCACCCAATTGCTGGCCCAGCCTTCAGTACCTGCAAAATCATCCTGTAATTCTAATGGAAGCAGGCATGGGGGGCTTTGTTCATGGGCTAAAACCAAAGCAGATTAAGTTTAGATGTCATGCACATGGAAGAGGTAATAAGGATGCTTAGCATTAAGTGTCCTTCCAAGCCGTTAATGTTTTGACATCAAAAACTTGTGATACTCGTAAGGCTTAGCCCTGATAACGATGCATTTTTCCAGCCCCAGTACCACTGTGAGCATTGAAATAACATGAATGTGCTGGTAATGGAACAAAACATTCTATATATACATATGTTTATAAACAGTGATATTTATAGATGCACACACACACACATAGAGAAGGAGATAGATAAATATCTATGATTCACAACTGAGCAGGTTTAGGAAGCTGCAGGACACGAGGGAAGGTTTTGTTTAGAGCACAGCTTCCCCCTTCATCCCCCCAAGACGAGATCTCCAACATCTGCCACCCATTGCCTTCCAGTGAAGCCAAAGGGGTCAGAAGTGCAGAGCAGACACTGCACAGAGAAGTCACGCTTTGGGAAGGTGCTCACTTCATTTCAGATGGATGAGGAGTGTTTATCCCCTGCGGCTCCTGCCTCCTGCTGCTAAAAAGGTCTGGTGCGGTGCTGCTTCTTTACCACAGTGATTTACAGGGCCGGGGACGCCTCTCAGCCAAAACTGGCCTGAAGTAAGCTTAATAATCACCAGCACTGGATCTCTCCTCCTCCATCCTCACCACTCCATGACTGTATCTAGACATGGGTACAGATGCCTCACTCCTTTAATCCTTTTACTGTTAAAGATTCTTCTGGAGGGATTCTGGGATCATCAAACTTAATAAAGCTCAACGTGTTCAGAAAACTAGAGAGGGCAGAAAAAGAGTAGACAGATATACGTACATACACACATAGAACTGTATTCTGAGAAGCAGGAGGAAGGAAGAGCCTAAGGTGTCAGGACAGAAACCTGGTGCTGGGCATCACGTACACACGGCAACCTTCAGAACAGTGCCACCAACATGGCAATCCACCTCTGCTTTGTCACCTAAAACTCCATCTGCATCCTGCACTCAGGGCAGTGCTCTCGGGCAGCCCAGAAACCAGCTCCCTAAGTGTGAACATTCAGACCCTGCTCCTAAGGTGCCAGCAGGACAGAAAACTGGTGCTGGGCATCAGCTACACACAGTGTCCTCTGGAGCAGTGCCACCAACGTGGCAATCCACCCTTGCTTAGCCACTTAAAAGTCCATCTGTGTAAAGCCTCTGTGGGCAGCATGCTCAGGCACCCCAGAACCCAGATCCCACAGTGCACCCATCCAGCCCCTCTCATGCTGCCTGAACAACCAATGCAAAACTGCTAACCTCAAATTAGAAGGTCTCACGTAAAGGTACTTACTGAGCCTCAGCCTGTCCAGGAGCTCTCACCAGAGAAACCTCAGCTGCTGTAAATGCACAGACCCAAACCAAAAAGCTCTGAGAGCTCAAAGCCATCCGAAGGCTGAAGGAACAGCAGAGAACTGACTCCAGCAGAGCCCAACAGCTAGATGCCTCCTTGACAAGCAGCTGTAGCTCAGGTAGACCCCCTCCCACAATCCCCATGGAAAAGGCAGAGGAAAACCACAACCTGGGATAAAGGCAGCAGGGTACCTGCAGCACACTTGCTCATCACCAGGATGCTCATGGCTGCTGAAGGGGAAAGCCAAGGAAGCATCTTGTCTTCAAAGGAGCAACACCTGCCTGTTGCCTATAGCTATGGCTGTTGCACTGGTGAGGGGACCAGCCATGCAGTTACACTGCACATTCTGGGGTGCTCATAGGAAGTACTTCATACTCAGACTGTACATTTCTTAGGGTGAGGACACTTCACTTTTCCTTTGGAGAGTGCATTTTCAGATGCTACAGGAAATAAGAGCACAATCTCAGTAATGCACCATAAGCATGCAAATACTTCAGACAGATCTCGGAATAAAGATCTTTACTCCTTTGGTGTAAACAGATGAAGAAGCATAAGTGAAGAACCAAATACATAACCAGGAGTCAGTCACATGACAGCATTCCTCCAAGAGCAGGCAGGAAAGGACCCAACTGCTTTAACAGCAGAATTAGACCACATTGGTTTCTGAATGGGCTTGTTGGGGGGAAAACATGGCGAGGGCCTCTATGACCCAGGGACCCACCTCAAGCTCTGGCTCAGACCCAGAGAAGCCCCAAAATCAAGTGCCAAGTTGGAGCAGTCACCACCACTGTGCTCAGGAGACCTCTCATGGAGCAGCGCAGTGCAAGGCTCCACCACATCACTCATGCCAGGCTCCCTGCTCCATTCATTTACTATACGTGAGGCAGCATTTAGAAAAGCACCTGATGGGCAGCACCCAGCAGAGACCTTTACACCAAAGGGGTTTGCGTGGCTTCCTGTGAACTTCCCGCCTGCTCATAGCTGTGGATGCAGGGCACCAACCCCAGCCAAGCCTTTCCCCCTGCAAACACATCCCTCGCTGGACACATGCGTGGATGCAGGTGGTTCATCCATGAATAGCAACAGCCTGAACCATCTCAATATCTGGTGGCTTCTGGTGCTCTTATGACAGAATAGGTGGGTGGCCACCAGCCAGAGGGAAAGGGCTTCCACCAGCAGCAGAGATTACATTAACGAAGGCAAGTGTGCATTGCACCCCAAGAAGGGGAGAGCCATCACAGCCTGACTTCAAGCCCCACCGCTCCTTCGGGAGATCAGATTCTCACAGCAGTAGGAAAAGACTGATATGAAACATTTTCCCTTTCTCTGGGACAGTGCTTTGGGAAGGTGGTGCCAAGCCACATGGAAGCATACCCTCCCTTCACATCTAGTCTCCAGTGCGGCTGCTCAGCGATCCCTGCTGGGGCTGTGTGGCCATCCAAACCATGACACATACATCCTTAGCAAATTCCAAATGTCTGGCAGCGTAACCAAGACTGAGTCCCTGCAGAAAGCAATGCATGCCATTTTCCTAGGAATAAAATAAAATGAAGCCTTCTTTTTCCTTTTGTTATCCCTTTGAGAGGAGTTGGAGCTTTCTCTTTCTGTTCCAGGCTGTCTGGAAGCATACGATGGGACAAAAATGTGCGGATAAAACAACCAACCAACCAAATAAAAAATCCCAACCCGACAACCACACACTATCTCTTATGATACTTATACACTTATGATACTCTTATACACTTAACGATACTCCTTCTTGGCAGCTGCCTCCTGATCCTAGCTCAAGAGGACCACCACAATGAAGTCACACTGGGTGGTCTATTAAGAGTACAGACCAGAAGATGAGCTGAAAAAACCTGGTAGCTGCTGTCATAACCATGTTGTCTATAAGGCTGGTTGTTCCTCAGTGCCTTTGGATAGCTCATCACAAGAGCCCAGAAAGGACGGATAGATTACCCCACAATACACTGGGAAGTGCCATGAGACCCTGGCATCAAATATGTGCAGCAGGGACTGCTGCTGTCTGAGGGTTAATGTGCAGTGTGTTTGCTCTCATAAGCTAGCCAGACTGAAGTGAAGGATCAGGGACGCAGCCCACTGCAGCAAGCTGTATTCAGGGGCACTGCTAAGCACCCCCAGTGAGGTGGCAAGAGCAGACTTGCTGTGAAAGCCAGCTAGAAAGCTTCTGTAAGAGAAGTTTTCCAACTTAAGCAGCCCAAAACCCAAATCCCGCCTGGATGATATCCCTTTTGTTTGAGGGAGAAAACAGTCCTGGAAAAAAGCAGATTTTCTGTTGGAAAACTTGACTAGCCAAGCCCTGGGACAGCGCTGAACTCACTTCTCACAGCCATCAGGAGAAAGGTAAAGCTGAAATATTCCATCCAGGAATGGATGGAATACAAAACCTATTTGTTCAGTGTTGATTTTCTTCCTCTTTATTGGGAGGAGGGAACTGTCTTGATGCAGTCACCCACACAGGGAGCAGGGTCCTCTTTTCTCCTCAGCATGGAAGTACCAGCCACCAAAGACACGCTCACATTTTGAGAGCCAAATGCAAGATTTGGGGGTATTTTTTCATGGGTGAAGCAAACAGCAACACCCAAATACATATTGGCTAAAACCAACTGAATACAGCCTCTTCCCAGGCCAGCTCAAGGTGGAGCTGGAGATGTTCCTCACTCGGTTAAAGCAGACGATGTGGGGGAAGAACTTGGTGTTTGTATGAAGCCAAACACCATACAGATGCTATTAACACAGATCTCATACAAACACATGCCTCCTACTCCCCTTGAAGGGACAGCCCCATAGCAAGCACCCAGAGCTCCCCCAGCCCCTTGCAGCCAGCATCGCAGACAAGCCAAAACCATAGGCAGAGACTCTTCCTTTGGTCAGCTCTATCAGCCACATGTTTTGTGTTAAGACGGGGTATGTTTCAGTGAGTAATGCCCATGCAGTCCCCTGAGTAGTACCTCAATTGCAACAAGAAGTCACACATTTTGTAATGCTATAGCAAGATTCAGCACTTAACTGAATTGCAAGACCCCAGGACAGCTCAGAGGCAGAGTAGGACTGTAAATTCCAGGTCTTCTCCCGGGAACTCGAGTTGCCATGTAACCACGAGCAACATTGCCGCCGTTTTAGCAACGGGGGAAACTGAGGCACGAAAGGTGATGTGACTGTTCCTGCTCATCCAGCTGCCCATGGCAGAGAATCCATCTCCCCACAGTTATGGTCCAGTTTGAAATCCACAAGACCAGAAGCAGGGTCTTTTTATGCATCTACCTGTAGTGAGCAGCCCATGAGGGAGACCTGCTCTAAGCTGAATGCCCCTGATGGAGCTGTGAGGAATCCTCTTTGCCAAGTGTTCCTGCAGGGAGGTTTGGTCAGATTTGACAATGTCTACAAAGCTCAGAAAAGCTCAAAACTTCTATTCCAAATTCAATGGAAAAGAGATAGTTAAGATTAAGGGAGGGTGGGAGAGCTCTTTTATCAGCATTTGACATAAGGGATGGATCAGAAGGATTTGGGCTCCCAAAGGCAAAATGCCTGTTGACAGCCAGGGAAATTGTTCAGCTATCACCACTGGATCCTTATTCCATCCATCTTTGCTTTGGGAGGAAGATGCTGAGCTTTGCAAGCAGGGGCTGCCATCTGGACCAGGCTTGAATAAATCGCTGCAGCCCAAACAGCAGCCATCTTATGCTTTTTCACCCTGGAAATAATCTTGCTGCTGCATCCTTAGGGATTAAAGTTTTAACTCCCCAGGAGATGCCTCTTGCCTGGCTCCTGGCTCGTACACAGTTTTTACCATAGCTCCAGTCATCCATTCACATGCATCAACCCCTGAATCCCACTTCTCCTGAGCACAAGCTGAGCACGGGGAGCTCATAGCTGGGATTTTACTGCGGGTCCCTGCAAAAAGGGGCTGGAGTGCTCCTGTGTGAGCCAGGCAGCAGCAGGTACAGCTGCTCTCTGGTCTCCCAGCATCACTTACACAGAGAGCTTTAACACAGGAGGCTCGTATTCCATCTGGAGAAAGGTGAAAAGCCAAACATCTCCCCCTTTGGTAGGGAGATACACAGCCCTGGAATTCCTGTTTATGAACTGCAATCAGTGCAAGCGCAAATGAGGCAGACTCAGGCAAGAGCAGGAAATTGCCATCAGAATTTCCTTTTTTTTTTTTTTTTTTTTTAATCAAAAAGAAGGAAAATAAAGCAATTTAAAACTGCTGCGGCTGCTGAGCTTTCATAGGGCTTTCCAAGAATGCATTGCTGTGCTGTGTGTCACCATGGCAGACACATGAGACTTAGTGAATTCCCCCAACTTAATGTGAATCATGCCACAAACCAGATGTGTTCTTTGGTACACAAAGAACCTTTCTGCTTCAGTTTCAAAATGACTACTGCCACATCTGATCAGCTTCTATTACCCTGCCGCATCATCTGATCCGACATAAGAAGTCATGACACCCTTGGATATCATCAGGAGAAGGTGTAGCGACTCCACTTGAGTTGGGAAGAGCAGTACCAGCACTGCTGTGTTGCAGGAGCTGGTCTGACAGGAAGCTGAGGCCACTGCCTCAAAGGTATTCAGGAATGGAGACATTCCCTCTTCTGCACCGATTAAGCCCTTGCAATCAGGCGGTGTGCAAGAATGAAGGTGGAATTAATCGGTGAATCATATGGAATTTCACCCTCTGGGCTTGGCTCCCAGCTTGTGGGAAAAGACGCAGATTGAATCAGAAGCTTTGAAAGCAGGAAGAAATCATTAGAAACTCCCAGCCTGGCCTCCTGCGTTAGAACAGGTTGTGCTTTACACCCAGGAATTCCTACATTGAATCAACCCAGGGCTGAGAAGGAATCTGCCACTGACAGTGGATATAAGGTCGAGACAAAGCTGAGAAAAACTGCACAAGATCCTTTGGGCATCTATTCCAATAGTGAAAACCCTCTTATCTTTAGAAAGGATTCATCTCTCTGTTCCCTGACTTCAGCCTGCAGTTGCTGTGCCTGGCTGGGTTGAGGACACCTCTACAGCCAAAGCTCAGTGATGTGCAAGGGGCTGATCCAGGCAGGGCCATGAGGGCAGGGACATTCAGTGACAGTTACAAGCAGCACCATTCCCTCCCTCCGAGATCTTTCCACCTCCAAGTGGTAACTCAGGGCCTGCCACCAACCACCCTTTTCTGCTCTCTTTCCCTGGATGCCCTTAGAGCCCAGGTCACAAACATTTTGTGTGGTGCTTTGTCCCTGTTTAATCACTGCATTTCCAACCTTCTCCATGCCTCTGGATAACCTAATCAACTGTAACATCAAGTTTGTCCTTCCTGCTCTTGCCATAAAGAGTATAGATAACCATGACCATGGGAAACATGCCCTTCAGCATCACCTAATGTTGATTTAACCAGTTCTCCCCTGTTACAGCCTATAGATCCTCCACATAAGCCCATATCTCTTTATTTCTATTACCATGACTTGAACTAACTCTGGGCATACAAAGGCACATTTGCACACCCATGCTGGCAGGGCAGCAAATGCACAGGGTCACATCTGATTTTCCCTTTAGGTAAGCTGCTGTAAGAGGAGCTCAGTGCTGAGCTGCAAGGTAAATTTTCCAGATGCAAGTCATTCTCTACATCACATACAGGGGAAAAAAGTCCAATTCTACAGCACTGCTGGTAAAGGAATGCAGGGAATGTGTCGTAAACACTCCCCTCCCCGTCAAAGAGGTGGTAAATTGAGCCGCGAAGGGTTGAAATTGTACTTTGCAGAACGGGTGGGAATGATTTGGAGTTTTGAGGCTCTTTCAGTCAAATTGTTTGTTCCTTCCATTCCTCAGTTTCTTCTGGCAGTATTTGAGATGATGAGGAAGTTTTACCCTCCTGCTGTGCTGTGCACATAAGGTGGCTTACTCATAAGGCGGCTACCAGAAGCAGTAAGCAAGAAAACATTGTGGCTATGCATATTTTGTCATTGGCTCCATGATGGTTCTCCTAAGAAATCCCAACCCAAACCATGCCCAGGGGCTGTACTGGAGAGCACCTTTCTGCCGGGTGCTTTCCCGTCTTGGGAAGATCTTTATCCAGAAACAGGCAAACAAACAAACCAAGCAGCAACCTTCCTTCCCTAGTGAAAACATTTTAACCATCCCAGATAAAAGAGCCAAGCTTGACAAGGCATTACATGTGCTTCTCATGAAGGTTTGCAGGAGGCGGTTTCTGGACTGGCTTAAGGAATGCACTTAGCATGCTGTTTTCCCTATATAAACCCCCTGAATTAGCATTTCTCCCTGTGATTCTCAGTGTAATATTGCTGCATGCAGAACAATACAGGAGAAGTAAAAACCCATAAAAGAGGCTCTCATAAACTGCACAGTGCTTGGTTTTCTTTCGCTAATCCCTTGACTTCATCAGTTGCCCCATTTGCTGATAGGAACAAGTTTCTCCTCCACAGTCCTCTAATGCTTATCAAAGCTCTCTGCTCTCCAAGATACAAGTGGAAGAGGTGACCAGCTAAAAACAGTGATTCTGAAGGGTATCCGGAGATCCTACCCCTGCTCATTTTGAGCCATTATCAAGCATGAGGCTGGCAATAAGAAGATGTGACACCCCCTTTGACCTATGGGCAAGCAGACCAAACAAGAGCGAGGCAGCATTAATAAGGGGAACATAAGGATTCTCTGCTTCCACGAGAGGCTGAGGAATGTCAGCTGGGAGCCAGTCTTCAGGGTCCATCTGATTATTCCTTAGGAACAGTTTTATCCGCAGTCAGTTCTGTTCCTGTTTGGTACCTGGCGTCTAATTTATGGGGCAGTGTTTCTTTAAGGCTGGCATTAAAGCTCATAAGTACCAATCTAGGGTGAAGGAAGTTAAGCATTATGTCCAGATTAGTATTATCAGATGACCCGAAGCAGGGGTTATATTAAAAATACAGGTCAGAACCAGTTGAAGCGCCAAACCTCCGGTTATATTCACTAATTAGAAGGCTTGGACACATGCCTCAGAGTGATGGATGAGCAGTGTCTGCCTCATGGCATCACATGAAGAGCTGAGACATGGCTCCCCAGGCACAGGGCTAAGGCAGGATTGCACCAGTTTTCTTCATTTCAATTAACTTCTCTTTCTTTTACTCCCAGAAACTAATAGTCTGCAGCCATTTGGGAACAAGAAATCATTGGGGCACTTAACTCCTCTTGGGTGTTTTACTCTGAACTTCAACTCATGCTACTCATTGCCAGCTGTTTTCTCAAGAAAAGCAGAGATAAATGATAGTTTAACATGCTCTCAACTGCTGCCAAACCCCCAAAAAACCTGTGCTGGAGCCAAGAGATGTATTTTCCATCTTTTGTACAAGCAGGATGCCCTATGCCTCTGCACAGTGTTCTCAAAGGCTCCAGCCTTACTTTGATTGAGGCCTAGGTATTGCGCACAAGAAAGGTTTTTCTGGGACACAGACCACAGGCAACCACATCTAAAGCACAAGAATTGAGCCACACAGCACAAGGCTCAGTCATTATAAGTCTTAATGCCAATAAACATCTCCTGATTTCCACCAGGCAGCAGGTGAAGACAATGTGCTGGGCATCGCCACCCCATTCACAGACACGCATACAGATGCCCTGCCTGGTTCAAATGCAGGTAGGGAGTTTTGGCTAGGATGTAGGTTTTATCCTAGTCTCCATGGGGCCACTGTGCAACATGACACCCACAACAAAACCAAAGAAAACCCTCTTCTCTTTTCTTGTTTCTTTCTTTTTTCCTCAATTTAGAGGGAAAAAAAGCATTTCTCTGAAAAAAAACCCCAACAAACTGCTCAAGACTCAGTTATTTCCCCATGCACGCACATGTAGTGAGTGCTAGTAGATGTATAGGTGTATATATATGGGTCAAGTAAAACAGGAAAGGGCATTGTCACAGAGACAACTGACTTGTTTGGTGTTCGTTCTGCTGTGCTCTGGCAGTGTGCTTCTCCATTAAAGGACATTACTGCTGTCCTCCTCTTTCATTTACATAATGAAAACAGATGAGTTGTCAAGGCCTGTGTAGCACAGCACCTCATCCTCTTTCAATTTGTAGGAGGAGAAAGCAACATGGGCTCCATCCCACCACCTTCTCGATCTACCTGGGGCGCACCTAAGTGACAACAGCATAGCTTTTCTCTGCACAGCACCAGGCAATCAAATCCATCCTGCCCACCATTTCTATCACCCTGACTCATGCAACACAAGGAATAGCTCAGCAAACATCTCCTGCATTCAACAGTAGTGGCGGAAACAACCCGGAGCCCCCATGGCGAGATTAACAACCAAGCACCACGAGATCTGTAAGGCAAAGAACATCTCCATCGGTAGCAATTTGTACAGCCCCTCACACCGTGTGGATCTAATCACTGATCAGAGCCGCACAGTCTCCAGCTTGACAGATATCCCATTTCTTTGTAATCCCCATGGGCTCCGGCCCCTGCCTGGAGAGCTCTACATGCGAGTGCTCATGCGTGACAGAGGGACAATGGCATTTGGTGAGTTCTGCTGACAGCTGAATGCGTTAAGAGATCACCAGCTCTCTGGCATCTTCCAGCCAACACAATCATAAGCCTCCAGCATCCCTATTTGCTGCAGAGGACAGAAAAGAAGAGGCCACATCTCCTTTTGGAGAGCATCATCTGCCTGTTTGGTCCCTTCCCGACACCCCGGAGCAGGCACATGAGAGCAGAGCAGGCTTTCCTCCATCTGAGATTTATTACTGGAGAAGACCTCTCCCAGGATGCCTGCGGGGTCTCTGGTTCTCATCTCCTCCTCCCTGCAGCTGCCGCATCGCTCAGCGTCACAAGTCGCATAAATCAGCACTAACAGCAGGGAGATGAAAGTGCAAAGAGGCCACCAGAGAAGTTATTGACACCGAAGGGCAAATCCTGCCCCAGCTCGCACCCTGCAGCCTCCTGTTCATTAGGAGGGAGAGGGAAGTGATGTACGTCAAGGTGAATGTCAGCCCTCCGGACAGTTTTCATTGATGTCAGGTCCAATGGATGCAGGCACCTGAGGGTCAGATGGGAAGATGCTTCATCCCTATCCACTTCCCTCTGGCTGAGATTTGGTTTTAGGAGCTCCCCACTATTTAATCAACTCGAATCCCATTTCCATCTCAGAGATCCCAGGGATTTAAGTGCCGGCAGAGCTCGAGCAGGGCAGTGGTGCTTGCAGTGAGGCTGGTGAGTGTAAACCACAGACAGCCTTGGACTTTAGAAAGATGCTGATAAATCCCAAATGCCTCATCTGAGACCAGTGAGGATGGGCAAGTGGAGGAGAAAAGTTGAGAGAGAGCACTGAGTCCTTTAATTCAAAACTCTGATTTAATTGATACTTATACCTTAAAACGTTCTGTCCTTGCCCTGTGGGTGAGAAGCCTGGCTTCCTCTGCTAAAGGAGATGTGTGTGTGGGGGGAATGTTCTAAACCACCTTTTCAAAGCTGTGAGCTGAAAAGGAAGAACCCACATACATATGTATGTAAAACTCTGGGATTTTAAACGCTGTCTCTGAGGTGAGGGTTGGGAGAGCAGGAGAGTCCCCAGGGAGAAGCTGACTCGCAGGGCTCTGTGGCTTGGCTTTAGCTCACTGCAAATTGACAACAAAACCAACAACCAACCAAGCAAAACTGTCTTGAGATAACCCTGAGCCCTACATGGAGCTTCCCAAAGTTTCACTGGAGCATCCGTACTCAAACTGCCACCCAAGGGAATGGCAGCACTGACATCGCCAGCTACAGAGCACTGGCTTTGCCCCCCATAGCAGACCTCCTGCTTCTCCCTCTCATATCTTGCTTCTTTTCACATCACACTCAGGCTTTCCCAGGGTCGCTTCTCCACTGTAAGAGCAAACAGGAGGAATGTGGCATGCCAGGTTTGTTCGGATAAAGTGAGAAGGGAGGATTATCATCAGCTTCCTAATGGGAAACTGGCACTGGAGTTAGCTCTCAGATTGGTACCAGGTTCTGCAAACACAAATTCGACACAGGAGGGGGAAGCCTCTGAATTCCCAAAGCAGCAAATTGCCGATATCCAGGGGGAGCAATTAGGCAGAATGCCAGGCCATAGCGAGGCTTTTCCAAAAATAACCAAGCCCAAAGTCCATAAACATCAGGAATTTCCAGCACTGAAACTACAGCCCCTGTGTTCCTTGACAAGGAGCAAGCCCAGCAAAGCCTGCAGTGATGTTGGGACTCACGCCACTGACTTTGGTGGTCCTGGGAGCCAGCCCCAAGGAGCTGTTTATGTGGCCTGTATCACAGCCAAAGCTGCCTTTTGCCCAATGCCCTCTTGCAAATATTCTCCTGCTGGTGAAAAGCAAAACAGGAGCGAGAAGGGTTGAAATGAGCTAGGGCCCAGTTCAGTTTGCTTCTGTATCCCCTGACCCTATAAGCCAGACCTTCAGCATTCCAAAAGGGAAACCAAGTGGAGATTGGTTAAATCCTCACCCACCAAGCCTCCCATAGAGGTGCATTGTGCTGACAACTGCTCTTCCTGCACTTGAACTGCTACTGAGCTAGTTTCAGGTTGCTGAGATAGCCCCTTGACTACCTCACAGCAGCTGCAGTGGGTGAATACACTTTAGCAGCACTGTCTGCTCTGCATAGCAGGGGATTCATAAGGAACAAAGATAAACAACTGTAAAACTACTTTTAAGACCTGCCAGAATGCAGCACAGAGCTGGGAAGCGCTCCCTATGCCTTAGCCCCTTTTGGGTGGGAGGCTACAGCTCTGCAGAGGTGGATGAACACAAGCGGACACTGCAGCTCCTCTTACAGACAAGGGTGGCATCAGGCAGGATGATTGCTGCAGAGGCTTTTTGCCTGGAGATGACTCCAGCAGAGGTTTTCCCTCTGTGCTCACATAGATGTCGGGCAGTCGTTCCTGCAGCCTCACATCTGGCGGTGCAGGGAGGCGGCAGTGTTTGGGGAACATCCTTGATGATTCTCTGCCACACTCGAAACACCGCACGTGAAATCTGCACATTTGTTTATCATCAAGCCCAGCTCTGCTCGGGCCATTGCTGAGCTGAGCTGAGACCCAGGACACAGAGCGTTTTGCTCGAAGATGCAGAGTCATGTATATGGACACATTCGCAAGGCTCAATGCGTTCCCCTAAATAGCCCCAGGAGGAGAGGCCAGCAATCAGACTGAGGCTTCTCACAGTTCCCATATAAAGGGTATTCTTCCAGAGGTACAGTTTCAGTCGTCGAAGCGATAAACCATAATCTCATTAGCTTGGCTCCTTAGCAATGCAGAACACCCTCTATCTGATTGGCCATAGGAGGCAGGGCTTCAGAAAGTGAGCTTGCATTCTCATTAAAGCATGGGCAGGATTCTTTTCAGCCTTCTCCCGTTTCAACAAGACATTAGTATGTACAACATGTGCTCTGGAACTAGTTTGGTCTAATCCTCTTCTTTGTCTGCTTTCAGAGCTGCAGCTTTTAAACCAGTGCTGCATTAGCCTGCTGAGGAAAGGCTTGCTCACTGCAAGCAAGTTATAGGAGCCACAAGCTTTGGTTGCATGCCACTGCACTGCCAGGAGCAAGTCCTGTGCTGAACAAGGTCAGGAGAGCCTGGGATGGGTTTCCATCACCTGTGACAAAACAGGGCATTAGTGGAGAGAACAAATGTGAATTAGGGACACGTAAGCCCCTTCCCAAATCATGGTTATTTTTCAGCTAAACATCTAACAAATGCTCTCAGGTTTTTCCATTTTCAAAGTATCAACTTGTCAATGAAATTGCCCAAAAGTCTCATTATCAATAAATTTCTACTTCAGAATAAAACAATGGTAGCTACAATTTGACATTAATGCATATAAAATTACTCTCAAACCAATGTCTATTTCAAGCCCTGGAGGGAAAACCCAAAACTCTGTGTTTTGAAGTTACATTTGAATTCAAATTATTCTCCTTTTCCTATGTAGAAAATCCTGGTGATTGACATAGGGTTTCCAACACTCAGCCATGAGTCTTTAATCAGGTGAAGAGCAGACAAAGAAAAACCTGCTTTTAAGAGCCCTATTTTTAACAGACGCAAACACCACCATGAAATAGATGTAATGACACACAATCAGCAAAGTGAATCCCAACGGGTATAAGATACTGAAGCAAAGCTTGGAAGACACAAAGAGAGAACTGGCATTTACCTGGAAAATCAGGATCTCTGTTTACCTCTTCCTCTTCTG
Organism: Psittacus erithacus; assembly: GCA_009867235.2. NCBI lineage: Eukaryota > Metazoa > Chordata > Aves > Psittaciformes > Psittacidae > Psittacus > Psittacus erithacus. The sequence continues at coordinate 81,016 of WYDI02028604.1, forward strand.
GGGAGAGTTCCCCCGCTGCACTATTCCTCCTGTTTTCCTCACTCCTGCCATGCCATGGGACTGCAGATGAGTGCCATCACTGAGTAACAGCCTAAGCTCAGCTGCAGGGAGCTGGAACACGTGAATTACCTCTCTAGAGGACAATGGCCCTGGTGGGATACTCAGCCTGGAGTAAGGCTGTATTAGTAAAACCTAGAGTTAGAGAAGAACATGGCATCTGGCAGTTTGCTGCCCCATCCTCACTTGTTCACCCCAGGGAACAGGCCCTCTGGGTTGGGTGCAAGCTGTGGGAGCCCTCCAGCCCCTCTGCATGGCCAACAATGAGCCCAAGGGTCAGGGAAGGCAGTGCAAAGCAGGCAGAGACCCAAGCGCTGCCCTAGCTTCCAGCTGCAGAGACCTGCTGGCTGGCCCCAACAATGCAGCTCCTATGCCATCTCCTGGGGCTCCAACACCACTCTTTGCTGCCAAAGGATGGTGGTAAGGAAGAACCAAGCCTTCAGGTGTCCTTGGACAAACAGCTACAACAGGCACTTGGGGAATTGGCCACCAAGTGAAGTATTTGTCTCTCTGGAGCCTAACTTGCTCATTGCCAATATTGGAAGAGTGAGGTGCTGAAAGGAATTCAGAATACCTCAAACACTGCCAAGCCCCAGGAACCTTCCGTCTTCAGGGAAATGTCCTGCTCCCACCTACACCATCCCACTGTCACTGTGAGCCAGGTGTGATCCCACACTGTCACTGTGATGCCACCTCACCAGGGTGCATTGTGGCATCAGGAGCAGAGCTTTCCAGCCCTCCTCTGCCCAGGAACACCCTGGACATGAGCAGCTCCCATCCTTTTAAAGCTTTTTCCTGTTTTCTCCCTCACTTCCTTTAGCCTTTCCCCCAGAACCACAGCAGCTTTACAAAATGACAGCAATATCAGAGCAGAGGAAAGGAGGCAAAACAGACTGCGAAACCCATCTCCCACCTCCATGCCAAGTGATCCCAGTCTTATTTGGGATGGCTCCCAAAAAACCCCACTCAAATGAATATTTTACCTCATTTGCAAAGCTGAGGTACTCCAATCAAAGGATGAAGATGAGCACTGCTGGAGAGCTAGAGCATTGCTGCACACCTTCAATGTCCTTCACCAACTATTGCCATCCCAGCTGATAGACAAGCCCAGGCAAACAGGGAAGTTCTCAGTTCAGGTGCAACTCAACACAGATTGCACCAATTCAGCTAAATGAGGGCCACAACCTAAACCACAGCAACCTCTGCAGCTGTGTTTCACTCTATTTCTTCAGCTTTGGGCTGCCCGATACATCCATTGGCTCCCATGGCAGCTCTTCCACGAGCCCTGCAGGACAGTTATTTGCTTTAACAAAACTACAGAAATGTGCACTGTCCTCTATTGACACCAGATGTCATTTGGACTGAAGGGCCAAACTGCACAGAGCTGGTGGAGGGGAACCTTACGGGCTATAAAACAGGGTTATTACTGTGTTTCAGGCATCATCTGCCCTGTTTTGAAAGGCAAGCCTTCCCCCAGCAGCATTTCTCAGTATCCCAGCATGGCTCCACAGGAGCTGTATCCTCAGCTGACACAAATCAGAGCTGTGCAGTCAATGGCATAGCACCGGCTTTCTCCAGCAACAGGATCTGGCCCACACATTTTCCAGCTCAGCATCCTGTGATCCTGTCAGCGCTGTGGCTCTTCCAAGACAGCCCAAATCATCGCAGGAATGCCCCTCTGTTCAAGGGAAAGCATTCCCAGTGTTGCAATTTTCCATCTATAGTTACCAGGAGATTAAATTCCTCCATTGTGAACAAGCATGATTGCTCCCTTAAGACTCACTGATGTGTGTGTTCAGAAAGGCGGAGAGGGAAGAGCAGAGGAAAGGAGAGGAGGAAAGAGCTGAAAAGGAAAACCTAAACAAAGCATTGATTTCTTTTTGGACCCGGGCTGCAGTAACAGAGCAGATTGTCTGAATTTGGTACATTTGTTGGCTCAAGAACAACCAGCCCAGTGGTGGGAGGTGAAATCAAGGCCATGTTCTCCACCAAGCAGCTTTCCACAAGCCACAAGCTTCTTACGCTGAGGACACATAGGCTGAGCTTCCTTCCTGTAGTCCTTCCCTGGATGGCTGCCTCCAAGGAAGAGTTTAAGCCTTCAGCCTGGACTCCAAGGCAAATGAAAGCCATTTACCGGAGTTGTTTGGGGTTGTTTTACTCTTTTTTGCTAATAGCACTGTGTATTGGAGTGTGAATTACAGCCAGTAGTAATAATAAACTCACAGGATAACACCCCTGGGAAGAGAACAAGGAAGTTTGGGGCCAGGATACAGAAGCTGTCATCAGGCAGATGGAAGGCTTGCTAAGGAAGGGCTGTGCGGCAGGGGACAGTTCAGATTCAAGCACTGACGCATCGCGTCTTTTACATCTCGTACAGGTTTTTCCATGCTTTCTACAGGCAATTCTTGCCAACATTTTTTGGACTGCATTTGGCAGAGAAGTGTTTAATCAGCATCCAGCCTCTTTAGAGGGCTGCCTCTGAGGGAACAGATTGAGGCAAGTGATAGCAAGTGGTAATTCTGGCTGCTTAATCTCAGTTGATTTGTTTTAACAGTCTGCTTAACAATAAATACCATGTGGCCACGACCAAAGAAGTTTCATGGTCTTTACTGAGATTTAAAGGAGGTGTGAAATGCATTAAAAATGCATCATTACTGCAGGAGCGATAAAAGCTTCATTGCCCTAATGAGGCAAAAGATTGGCCCAAGCTGCAGAGCGATCACTGCTCTTCTCTGTAAGGTCATTCAGTGCTGCCACATCCCTGGCTTTCCTTCATAAAGTTGCAGAGGAAAAGATGAGAGTTTGAAAGCTCAAGATCCTGGAGCCAAGTGTTCAGATGTATTCATACACTGTTCTGAAACTCTGCACCACCCAGGAAGGAGAAGTTAAGATCTTACAGCCTCAGAGAATGACCTACATAAAGCAATTCAACTAAAGAAATAGCCCATGTCTGTCAGACAGACACCTCTTAGTCCATCCCATCCAAAGCTCATCCTCCTCCCAGCCTTTCAGCCAATACTCAGATGGACAAACTGTTCTGCACATCATTCTAGCTTTCATACTGTACACATTATTCTTGCATTGCTCTGGAGTTTTTTACCTTTCTTTGGGACAAACAACAAGCATACTTAGCTCACATTATAAAGCATGACAGATGTGTTTGTGTAATGCATTTTGCAATTCACAACTGCAGGCAGACAATGAAAACCTTTTGAGATGAGACAGTAACAAAAGTTTTGCATTCCTAAATCAATGCATGTGCCAGTTTTACATTACATTTACAAAAGTGATCTTTACTCCAATAGTAAAGTCAACTCATATGAGTAAGTGAAGGCCCGACCAGAGCTTGTGCAGGTACCAGAGGTCCAGATCTGGGGCCCCCAACACAAGAGGGACATGGAGCTGTTGGAGTGAGTCCAGAGGAGGCCACGAGGATGCTGCGAGGGCTGGAGCAGCTCTGCTCTGGAGCCAGGCTGAGAGAGCTGGGCTGGGGCAGCCTGGACAAGAGA